>PVKH010016304.1:0-15792 GCA_004027955.1 Chaetophractus vellerosus
TTTGCAGAATTGGCTCCTGTTATTTTTAATACTCTTCTCAGTTCTTCTACACCAGAGCTAGAGTTTGCACCCTAATCACTGTCACCTTTTGGAAGACAGAGGAAGCAATATATTTATTACACGTTTGGTAAATGGCTATGAAAGGGCCCTTGTTGTCAAGGTGCCTGGAGTTGGGGCTGGGGGGGTGGGTCAGACCGCCTCAGGCTCCGCTGGTCCTCCCCGAAGGCTGAGGGTATTGCTAGCCTGCCACCCAGGCACAGCCACAGCGCCCAGGCTCAGGCTGGCTGCTGGAGGGAGCCCTGGGCTGCAGGCCTGGGCCCTGACGCCGAGCTTCCCGTGTTCCGTGGGTGCTACGGCTCCCTCCCTCTCCCTGCTGCAAGACAAATGCCATCAAGTCTGCACGCTGCAAACTGCCACGGCAAAGCCCCACGGTCCTCTGGAGAGCCCAGTCCACCCTTCTGTCCTCAGGCAGAAGCACACCTCACCTAGAATTTGCTTGGGGCCCTGAGATTGTTCCACGTGCAACAAACTATCTGCTATCCGTGAGGCAGTGCGTGACAGCGGCCGCTTCGTGCTAGAAATAGCCCCGGGATGAGGGCCGAGCCCCTCCGTGCTTTCTCACCGCTACCACTTCAAAGCACTTTTCTGTCCCTCAGTTTCTTCATTTATCTCAGGACAGAAGTGAGGCTGGATGATGTGTAAATGCTTTCAGCCAAAGTATTCTAGCATTACAATGCTGAGCAATCTATAATACCTATTTTTATATTTCAGTACAAAGATGCCACCTTAATAATGATCAAAATGGAAACCTCTTCATAGTAATACCATGTTGCTCTCAAAAATCAAGAAACATTATCCTTGACGTATATGTGAATTATTTCTTTTTTGAATTTTCCTTATATTAAATTGTTGTCATCAATTTCCACTAGAATTATATCCTTTACAAACATCATGGTGTACATTAGGTAAATTTTAGACAATTAATATTATCTATGTTTATAATCAAAATGCCATTTATTTCGCTACATTCTTATAGTAAACTGGGGAATTTATCGAGAATGACATGTAATTCCTTGACAATTAAAATACATCGCCTCTAGAATAGCTTCTACTATTTATAGTTGTTAAAGTGCAAACAAATATTTGATTACAAAGTCTTAATTTGTGGATTGCTTTGGCTTGGATGGAAATATCTACTTTTCCAAAGTTTGGTCTCCGGGCCTCAAAACATTTACCCAAAGCAGCATCTGATGTGATTTAGATCTTCAAGGCGGCTTCTAACGCGTGAGCTTTCTCTGTGATGTTCTTCTGAAAGGGCATCATGAAGTCCTCAAAGTCCACCTCGTAAGTAAACCGCTCCCGATGCAGTTCTCGCTTCTGGATCAGCTCAGCTGTGGTGGCTTCGGGGCTCCAAACCTTAAAGGAACAGCCACACCCAAGTCAGGCACCAGTCTGACAGCCAGAAATATGCTAATAGCAAGACACTGTTCAATATGGCTCTGACGGTCAGCCTAATGTGTCAATTCAGTCAGGTAACTGTGCCCAGTTTTTGGTCAAGCAAGCACTGGGCTAATTGTAATATAAGGACATTTATGGGCTTTAGTCATCGGTGAGTTTACTGCATAGATGGCTGATTACATTTGCACTCAACCTAGGAGACTGCCGTCAGCTGTGAGCGATGTTTTATCTAATCAGTTGAAGGACTTAAAAGGGGAAGTGATTCCAGAATTCAGAGAGAATTTCCCAGCTTGTCTTTGGACAGCCAACTTCTCCCAGAAACTCATCAGGGACCTTCATTGGACTTTCATCGGAGCCCCTGGCTTGCAGCCTGCCTGCAGAACCTGGACCTGTGCACCCCCACGGTCACGTGAGAGACCCTTATAAAATCCCATATTATTGACAGATAACTCCTGTTGATTCTGTTTCCCAAAAGAACCCTGACTGATACAATTGCTAACTCAAAACTATCAAATTTACTTTTTTTTCTTTATTAGAGAAGTTGTGGGTTTACAGAGCAATTATGCATAAAATACAGGATTCCCACATACCACCCTATTATTAACACCTTGCACTGGTGTGGAACATTTGTCACAACTGATGATGGCATATTTTTATAATTGTGCCATTAACTATAGTCCATGGTTTAACTTAGGGTTCATGTGGCATAATTCCATGGATTTTTGAAAAATTTTTATCTGTTATCATATATTCAAGCTAACATTCCCCCCCCCTTTTAAGCACCTGTTAAATTTACTTTTAAATGTATTTTAACTTTTTCTTCTCTTATATGACGTAAGTGGTGACATCATTATTTCTGGTGAATGTCTGGAAAATGATCACAGAAATGCTCTCCACTATGATCTCATGACCCTTGGGCCAGCTGCTCATTTTACAATGCCAAAAATGGGAAGCAAAGGGGTTAGAAGATCATCAAGTCGACTCCCTTGATGTCTTTGTTGGAATCCGTTATTTTCAGAGCAGAAGGCTGGGGAAGCTGGTGGCCTCTTATTCAACATGGATAGATGGGCATTAGCAAGACAACACCTCTAATCGTAGATATTTTAGGAGACTACTGAATAAACCAGGCTTGCTTAGAATAAAACGCCAACTGAGATGGTGGTAGTGAGTGCTGAGAAAGGGGCTGGGTCTGAGAAGTACAAAGAAAAACTATCTATAAAATTTGGGTGATTTCTTCTCAGCCTTTTGGCTAAGATAAAATATAGAACTTGAATGACTAAACGGCTATAGGGTATGACATTGACTAAAGAAAAATTAAATCCTTCAAGGAGAATTAAAATGTCAACTTAGAAACAGTAATACAGGGAACTGGATTTTGGGAACTGAACAAGCTGGAAGCAGCAGACTGGCAAAAGGACACCACAAATCATCACTACGGCAGGTAGCCTTTGGACATGCGTTTGAGTGCCCTGCATTAAAAGGATTTCCAAAATGAAATTCTGGGCCTATGCCATGCTATGAAGATCTTTTCAAAGTACATACCCTCCGTGGAACAAATGTGATATCCACTCTCTTAGTATAGCCACTGGTAATCAAAGAGTTGAGATGAACGACATTATCTTTATGTACTTTCTTTTCCTCAGATACTGCTGGTACCGTGTACATTGATAAAAATGGATCCTGCAAACAAGACAAAAACATCTATCAATTACAAAAACCTATTTATACTTTCTAATATTATTTGTTTTTTACATCTCACTCTGAAGCCAAGAAGAAAGAAAAAAAAAACTAAAACCACCACTATACAAATAATAATTTGATGTGAAATACAGAATATTAGCATAACTGTAGCTGGAAGGAGATTGGTTTGCCTTGTTTAACTCATTATCAACAGATCATATAAGTCTTCAAGATAGCCATTCTTGATCTGTGGCCATTCCATTAATCAGAAGGATGGGCTCCTACTAAAGTGAACATGGTGTTGTCAGAGCTTTAGCTGACTGATCGTCCTTGTGACAGTTTGAGGTCATTTTTGTGAATCCCAAAAGAGAAAGACTATGTTTGTAAACTAACCTGTTCTTCTGGGTGTGATACCCTTTGATTATGTTGGATTCAGTTGAAGGGCCCTTGATTAACTTACCTGTTAAGATTAGGGCTTTGGTTAGACCACATCAGTAAGGCGTGAGTCAGGGTGGGTCCCCACTCCCTTGGTGGGACAATATAAACAGACACTCAAGGAGACACCCAGGGAGAGATGAGCCATTGGCCTGATAGTCTGCAGCTGGCCTTGGGAAGAGAGCCAAGATTGATACAGAAGGCCCGGAAAGAAACGAGCCCTGTGCCAGGAGAGAGAGGAAGCCTGAGAGACAAGTCCTACGCCAGCCTGCTTCTGAGAGAGAGGAAGCCCAGAAGGGAAGGCTGAACCTCTTGCAGAGATCAGCGGCCATCTTGCTTCAACATGTGGCAAATGACTTTGGTGAAAAAGCAACCTTGAGTTGCACTCTTTTGGGCCTTGTAACTGAAGCTTTTGCCTCAGATAAATACCCTTTATAAAAACCGACAGATTTCTGGTCCGTGGCATCAGAACCCCTTTGGCTGACTAATATGCTCCTTTACCTCTTCCCATCCTTAAAGTATCCCCATCTTTATTCCTCACCACCCTCGGCTGACCATCCCTCCCCCCTAGCACGTGCTTCCTACCACATGCATCTCCCTAGCCCTTCACAACTTGATGAAATTAAGACTTTTCTTTCTCCACCTTCATCCCCTGCCCTGTGGCTGCCGAAAATCTTCAGGGAATTTTCTGCCTATTTAAAAGAAAGAACCAGCCTGGAAATGCCCTCAGGACTTTCCTGCTACTGACAAAGTCTGATGTCTCAGTCATCCCCAAGGATAGTTCAGAAGCACCTGAGCCACTCCACACTTCCAGGAACAGTCAGCATGTTTTTGTTGTTTTTTTGAGGTACTGGGAGGATTGAGCCCGGGATTCTCATATGTGGTAAACCAGCACTCAACCACTGAGCCACACTGGATTCTCTGAGTTGGTCTTTTCTTTTCTTTTGCTTGTTGTTTGTTTTTGTTTTTTCAGGAGGCACCAGGAACCGAACCCAGGACCTCCCATGCAGGAGGTGGGTACTCAACCACTTGAGCCACTTCCGCTTCCCAGCTTGTGGCTCCATATCCCAGAGCTCACTGGTATTCATTAACATTCCTTGGGAAGGGGGTGGGTAGGAAATGAAAGATTATGGGACCAAAATGGCAAATTGTGCTTTGCTTCATTCCTCATAACCACTGTCCTGCTTCTCTGCTTGGCCCATCTCATCAAAGCTGTATAATTTGGATCAAATATATACATATTCAATACTGGTTCCTTTTTTAACATTCTAATTGCATTTGGCTGTCCCAATTTGGTTTTGGGGTGGATTCTGTTTGCAATGGACACATTTTAGACTTTTCAGTAACAGGAATTTTCTTACTGATATTTCTTTAAAAGTAATGTATGATGGTGCTGATAATGGGAATTGCATATAATTTTGCCCATATTGTACAATGATATATATATATATGGTGTCCTGGTTTGATTCTTTTGTGGACCTCAGAAAATTATGTTCTGAAGCTAATCCATTCCTGTGCACGTATTCAGTTAAGGGACCTTTTGGTTAGATCGCTTTTGATTAGCTCACTTCAGTTAAGGGCCTTTGACTAGATTGCAGGACCCAGGGTGGGTCTTAATCCTTTTACTGGTATAAACATGAGACACAGAGAAAGGTCGCTGCCATTTTTACCCTGCCCTGGGAGAAAGGACTCCAGGATGGCCCACAGCTACAGAAAGACAGGGAAACCCCGAGAGGCTGAGAGAGAAAGGCCAGAGGCTTGAATCTGCAGAGCAGCTTGAAGCGAGAGGGAACAGAAGAGCCAGGTGCCTGACAGCTCACAGCCGGGCTCAGGGAGACAGTGAGCCTGGAGGGGAAGGCAGAGACCTCGGCAGAGATTGACCTCCATTTTGCCTCGCCTTGTGGCAACGGCTCCTGGAAAGTCAGCAGCCGACTTTAGTGAGATGCCTTGATTTGGACATTTTTGTGGCCTGAGAACTATATGCTATTACGCTAATCCCTCCTGTAAAAGCCAACCCATTTCTGGTATTTTGCTCGCAACAGCTTTAGCAGACGATAACATAGTGTCCTACCCCCAAGAGGTTTCTAAGGAGTCCCAGTTGCTGATGGGTAGTCAACCGCTTTTCTTACCTCTTCTTTCTTAATTTCAGTGCCTTCAGTCTTCTTAACAGGTGGCTTGCCTTTCATTTTTTGATTTTCCACTGGTTTGGGCAAATTATCCATCTTTTCTTTAATCAGGTCAATTACTCTATAGTCAGCATATGCCTTTGCAACATCCATGGCACTGTGCCCTATTTTTCAAAAAATTCAGAGTTACAGTAAATATATTATCGATAAATAATGTAGGAAAAGCACAGCAGATCAGCCCTAAGCATGTGGTACTAAGGGTGACTACTAGAACAAATGGCACACGTGACGTCACAGGCCTAGGCCAGATATTCTCTAAGGTGGGGCCTGCGCCAAAATTCCTGAAAGTGCCACTCACTAGCACAATTCAGATTTTTAAAACATTTTAGCAGGTTTCTCAAGTTTATGGGAAATATTAGATCACACTTTGAATATCCAATTGGTGGTTCTCCTCCCACCTTAAGCACACTCTACTTTGCAGTACGTTTTTACATTCTCCTCCCCTTGACATGACAGGAGGGGGAAGCTGGTGGCCACAGTGCTCCTTGCAGACGGCCGGGCATTGTGACCCCTGTAACAGCCCAGCAGGCCTGGCATGGTGCTCCCTGGGGCTCAAGAGGCAGCCGGAGGCAGGGATGCACTTTCAGATCAAATGAAGCAATGGGTTCTGATATGAGAAAATGACATCCACACACAAGGAGCTCAAAACACTTATGCAAATGCTTTTTTAATTGTGGGTGGTATTTATGACAGAGGGTTTACTTCCCATCTACTCCTAGAGTCAAGGGAGCCCCATTTCTGGAATTACTTTGGCCAGCTTTAGAAGGACCCCAAAGTCTACGAAGTCTTTTGTCTCTGCAGATTATTAGGAGTTGACAATTAAAACTGTCATCACTCACGTGATCTGCGAACCAGTACAAGGTCGCAAACTCAGGGTTACTGGTCCCCAATAAAATACATAAATTAAGAGTGAGCATTTAGAATCTCTTATAACAGTTTGAAAGAAGGATTTTTTGTCTTTTAAAGCAGATGATAAAAAGGTTGCACTTGTATTTTATGTTTTGTTTTTCGTTTTCTTTTTCTCGTAATCATTTTTTTTTTACTATATTTTACAAAAATATCAGTCCACGATAGACCACCAATACAAAGACCTGGTATTTCACCACAGATATTTTTAGAAGCACCAGGTATAAAAGAAACTGCTCGTTGCACATTCCGTAACATTTAACTCAGGTTGTGTTTGTACCAGTAACTTAGGGGAAAATGTGGTCCTTTAAGAATAGAATCAGAAGGGGTTTGGACTCTTAAAATAAATTCGGTTCCAATCTTAACCATCAATATGAACTCATACCTTTTCTATTTTCCAGCTGGAATTTAGCACCAATATCAAGTAGGTATTTTACAGTATCCAGTCTACAACTCTCAATGGCTCTACTTAAAGGAGTTGAGTTGTTGATTGAAAGTGCATCTATTAAAGCTCCAGAATTAACAAGAAGCTCAACAATATCTTGTTGACCTGCGTGGCATGCAAAATGAAGTGGAGTCCACAGGAAATTGTCTGTCGCATTGACGTTAGCCCTATAAAATAAACATAGTGCACAAACTAAAAATATGGGTTGTTTCAACCTGAGGCTAAAATTGCAAAGTCAGATTTCATACAGTTTTATGTATGAACCAGGAAAACTCTGAATAAAAAAATAAACTCTTTGCCATAATTTTTTAAAAATATCTTTTTGTTCTGCATTATTTGAGACTTTTAAATTTCTTTGTGGATCTATACATTTTGGTCAGTTTCAAAGGGCACTTAGATCCTGGTGGTTAGAATTTTTGCAAAGGTTAAAATAAAGGAAAATTATGGAACTGGATCCACTAAAATGTGCCAGGAAATATAAAAGCTTTATTATTCAATTTTGTGTCTACTTTCTCTGCATGGTATGAATTTTTAAATGCACCTTCATTATTAAAATTCTAAGCATTATAATGTATTATTTAACATTGTAGTCATTTTTAGAAATTCACTGTCAAAAAGCCCAAATTATTAATTGCTTCATTCTCCTCGATAATATACAAATTTGAATCTTTCCTTGGCATTAAATATTATAATAATTTTAATAATACCTTTTTATCCAGTATGATATTACTGTGCTAATAAGTCCTTTATATCTTTCCACTCATTTAATCCTCAACAAACTCTGTGGGGTGAGTTCCCAGTATATAAATGAGGAAACTGAGGCACAAAAAGGTTAGGCTTACCCCAGGTTATACAGCCATGGTAAAGGAAGTTTTACCAGTTTTAATTTTAAAAGTTAGATTAAAATGCCATGCTTTGATACTTTAAAAACATTTACAAGTGAAACCAAGGAAAAGACTGATCCCTTAGGGGGGCAGTGTGTTTAAAGGGGCCAAAGTGTGGCTTCAGTCATTTTGGCCACCTTCCTAACTTGTTTTAATTTATGGGCATCCCCCACCCGCCCCCTCTCAAAAGCCAGACTGCAAAGTGACTCCACGATGTTGAGACCAAATGGAGCTGCCCAAGATGGCCAGTGACAGCCGGTCGGAAGGCTCCTTCTACTCCTACAGGGACAACTTGCTCTCCTTCGCTGTGAGCACAGCTGCTACTGCCAAACCACCCTCGTGTATCTGGATCCCACAGCCCATCCGCCTGCTTCCCCAGATAAGGTCTGTCCCTAGTCTCGACTTAAGTGATGGGGTGCTTACAACTGGAGCTATATTCTTAGCCATCCTTTCACTTCCTTGAAATGTGAAGACTCCTAAAAATGTATAAACCTCACTCAGCCAAAAAACATACCCCTTTTCAAGAAGAAATTTGACTGCATCTATGTTTCCAGTCGCACAGGCGGTCATCAGTGGCGTTTTGTAATAATTATCCTTCATATCCACAGGTATTCCTGCTTCAAACGCTTTTTTCAGAGATGCCAGGTCTCCTGCCTTGGTGATGAAATTGATATTAGCAAATACCTTCTCTGGCTCGTCAATGTACCAGGCAGAATCATCCTGAATGGGATGTTCGGGTGGGTGGTCTCGATTAAAGCGACTGCAGTCAGTGGCGTTCTTGTAGGTTTCGATCATGTAATACCGGGGCCCCCCATCTGGCCGGCGTGGAAACGCTTCCTCCGGGATAAAGCAGATCGGGAGAGGTAAAACAAACTTGCCTTTCTTTCCCTTTCTGCCCAACCCTTTTTTCTTTCTCTTAGGCCCATAGGACCCCAAGACGTAAGACTTGCTTAAGTATCGGGTGCCTTTAAAGAAATCGTTAATGTCCACACCTGCGCCCCGGGACTTCTCGTGCAGGTGCGCTATGCCCAGCAGCTGCTCTGAGTTCGCAAAATCTTGCCTCTCCTCGAGCGTCATCACAAAGTCCTCCTTGCTCACTGTCCCATCGCCCCTCTCCACAAACGAGAAGGCTTCCCGAAGGAAAGTCTCCCGTTCTATTGACCAGTCGTGGAGTCTAATGGCCCAGAGTGGATTCGGGTTTTTGGCTCCCGGCTTGGCCAGTTTGTCAGCGATTCGCTCTGCTCGGCGGATTTCTTTGCTTGCTGCCTTGAAGCCACCGTCCTTGGCCAAGGCCCTGGGAGTTTTATGGTCTAAATTCTTCCATTTCAGGTCACATCCTAAAAAGTGAAACATCGTCGCTATGAATGGCTCTACAAATGACATTCATCCAACTCTTTTATTTATTTGGAACAGTAATTACTCAAAAGTTTGTCCCCAAGTTATACTCAGAGATGTGCCCATTTAGCTATTATAATTACAAAATTAAGCTGTGATTTTTTTTTCTGTGAGCTTCACTTTGGTGAATTCTGAGACAGAGATGTTGCCAATTTATATTCTCTGTCCAAAAGCAGAATATATTTATTCCGATAGATATTTGAAGCAAATATCTTACTGGATTACTTGCTAAGGAGACTTGATGACAAGAAGGGAAAGATGATGTCTGAATTGGAAAGAAGCTGAATTGAAACATCTTTCCTATGACCTTATGAGCTCAGAATGCTGAATGATGCCTGCTTCTTTTTGAATGATTGGGACTGTAAATCTGTGTATAATCTTAAATGCTATTTTATCCGTATTCTTTGTGAAATTAACGTAATTCATATTAATCTGCTGTTTTGTGGTAAAGTCAGGTAAAAACCTTAACAGAGAGGAAAGTTATCTCTCAAGCAAATCTGAGAGGATTATATTATCATATTTGTCAGCAAGTTAGACACAAAGATTCATTTTACTTTTTTGGACCCTGACTACAAAACAATGAGACCAACATTATTTGTAAAGAGTCTCCAAAGAAATAAGTTTTTTTTTTTTTTTTTTTTAATGCATTGGGGAATCTACTTAGCGCTACCAGGAAGGCTGGCTATAATAAATGTCTTGGAGACATTAAAAATCCATTATGTATATAAGTAAGTTGATTATGATGAAGCTTGGTTTAGTATTTTCAGTCTAGAAATAATGGACTTCTCTTGCCTATCCCACATCACATCATCAAAAAGGAATGTACCCAAGTGTCTCTAGCAACCAAAACTTACACGCAACTGTACAATGTGAAACATGTCCCTACAACACTTTATAGTTCTATTCCTTCTCAAAAAGATGTTTGTCATGATGGGCCCATCAGGGTTCATTATATTCTGCTTTTGTGTGTTTGAAAGGAATATAATGATATCTGAAGACCAAGAAAAAGAATCAATTTTTTTCAAGATTAATACTTTCTTTGGTATGGCCAAAAATGAAATTTTCATACTAAGGCTGATAGTTTTAGTAGTAAGAGGACAACTCAGAAAGGGTCCTGGGATAACAAACATTCTAAAACATTTATATGGGACAGTTTTAGGAACAGCGATTTGGGAAAGGGGACCAGTGCCCACAGCGTAGCTCCACAGCCAGTCACTGTTTTTACTTAGCTTTTATGCTTACTTAGGGTATCTAGGGGTTTTATCAACCATTCTGCTCCCCACACCAAGCCACTCCTTCTATCCTCACCCTAACTTGAAGGATCAAAGGACTGTAAACCTGCTATTTGGCTTGCCCTCCTCTGCTTCCAGTTTCCTCCTGGTTAGAATTCATCACATGGGTAAGAGACTCCAAAGTCCCAGTCGTTATGGCCCTTCATTTGACCTGAGACTTTCTCCTCCACGATTAGTAAGTAAAGAGCCTTCACCCTTTGTGATGGAGGTGGCCCTGTGGCCAACAGGCTCCACCTCCAGGAGGCCTAAGGCCCAAGGGAGGAGCTCTCAATGCAGCCCCCTCTCTCCTGAGCCACTGCAGGATGGTTTTCACACACTTACAGGGATTGTAAAGTGCTCCACAGGCAGAGGCAGGTACCCAGAGGGGGGGCATATTGAGAAAGATGGGCGAAGGATCCAGTCCACAGAAACTGATTGCATCTAAAGAAACGAGCCTTTCCCTGCTAATGGTCTCCTGCTGCTCTGCCTGCCTCAGACTCAGGCTTCTAAGGCGGAATGTAACTGACAACACATCCGCTGTGGAATTGGGTCACCCCTTGGATCTGGTGAAGTGGCTGTATTTCCAAACACGCTACAGAATCCCGAAAACATTTTCAGACTACTGTTTTAGAAACACGGGCTATGATTCTGCCAGGAAGAGGGATCTTTGTCTGCATCGTGGACGGACAAGGCCTTGGCTGACTAAGCTCTGGCCCATTACTTCTCAATTGGCTTTTTGTGTCTTTATCCAGGAGTACAAAAAACAACAGAGAATATGTTTGGTGATGGTTGTCCCGATAAGAAATAAGTCAGCATATGAAAGCTGAGGAGGCCTGTTTCAACCTGGGAAGATCTTCAGTTCTTAGATATACATGACGTTAAAAATCAAGGGGCAGAATCAACTGCTGAGAGCCACAGGCTTGAAAACTGGAATGACGAGACTGCTGGAGAGGGCAAAAATTGCATTCGATATATTTTTCTTTCCTCTTGTTTTTAACAAGTGTTTATTATTTTGGGGGTAGTAGGAAAAGAGTGTGAACCTAGAGAAGTAAATGTGGATCAATAATTCCGCCAATTAGCGGTGCAGGTAGGTTTTAGTCTTATTTATAATATCAGCAGTTACAGTACAGATTGCTAAGGTGCCAGTGACTTCTAAAATTCCGTGTCTATGTGGAGGACAGAAACCCAAAGCACTTTCTCTTCTCTATTATAGAGTTGTTAGACTAAGTATTTGCCTGTTTCTCAAACTGAAAAGAAAAGGAAAAAATAAACTAAGGTAAAGTCCAGAAGAATGCAGTTTTATCCAAATGCTTCAAAGCAATGCAAGGTGCTGGGGGGGGGGGTGATGTAGGGGGCCCCTGTATGATGTTATACGTGTTTGTTTTGTAAGTTCACAGCTTTTACTATACACCTATTGTTTATGTATGTTCATGTATGATATACTGCAATAAAATTTTTAAAAAACAATGCAGTTTTATCTAAAACACCTTTTAATGCACCTTCATTTAACATATAGCACTAAACTGACTCACATCTTTAAACTTAATTAAATGATATCATTTTAAGGAGCAGGTTAAGTTTTCACAACACAGTTTATATTCCTAACCTACTAAAGGTACTTGTGGTACAATGAAAACCTTGGCTGCTCTTTGTCCCTGTTCCTGGGGAAGCAACCTCTGAATCTTGGGGATGTCCTGTGCTAGGATGCCTTTTGTTTTTCTTGGGTGGCCCCAGGACCACACCTGATAGTTCACCTGCTAAAGAGGGAGCAGGGAGGGGCAGTCACACCTACGGTCTTGGGTGGGGGCTGGCCTGAAAGCCCAATCAGGTTATTAGGGGGCTGGGGCTCTGAGCCATATCCGGAAGGGGAGGGGGCTGCAGGTTGGGCTCAACTAGGAGGACATTGATCCTCTCGGCCGTGCCTGCCTAATGAGACCCCATATAAACTCAGGACACTCCAAACTCCAGACAGCTTCCATGGCTGGCAAGAGACCTCTGCCAACAGAATGCACTCTGACTCCACACGGAGAGGACAAGAAACTTGCATCTGAGACCCTTCCAGACCTCACCCTCTGCGTCTCTTCTTTTGGCATCTTACTTGCATCCTTTTACTATAATAAAATGATAATTGTAAATAGAGCACTTTCAGTGAGGTTTTTTTTTGACATTTGTTGAAAAAGTAAATTTATTATAGATAATTAAATGAGTGTGTGATCTTTTATTAGAAGTGTAAAAAAATCTGTTCTTGTAAGAAAAATATCTGCAGCAAGTATTGACCTTTGTTTAAGGTTCTTCGGAACTAGAGATGGGTATACTCTAAGATAATAAAATTCAATGTCTCAGTGAGTTCTTTGAGTCGTTCTAGTGAATGAGTGGGAACCTTGGAATTTATAGCCAGTTGGTCAAAAGCACCCCAAACACATACACACACACACAGGTGCCTAAAGGACAATTTTATAGAGGACTGTCCTTAGCTCGTGGGGTCTGGCCTAACTCTGGGTAGAGTCAGCATTGAACTAAGTTACTGAAGTATTCGCAGCTAGTGCCAGAAGCTATGCTATGGTTGGTCCTGGGGACTGAACCCAGGACCTCCTAAAAACCTTTAAGGTGCTTAAAAGCTATAGGAAAACCTACAATGATATTGTTTATGTTTCAAATTTTCCATGAAAATGTTCATTTCTTGTCTCCCTCAAAAATGTGTCCCCCATAATTTCAAATTATCCGCAAGAGTTATCTTTGCATTTAATGTAACAGAACATTTCTAAAGGTAAATAAACGAAAAATTCAAACTATAGTGTTTTTAGTCTGAATTAACCTAAGTTAAAAGGTTTTCGGTGTTTGTCTCTGTAATGGTTTGAGTTTGATTTAATTATGAATTCCAAAAATATAGATTAGATTATGTTTGTAAACTAATCTGTTCATCTGGGTATGATTAAGTTATGAGTAGGGCGTTAACTGCCACGTCAGTGAGACGTTGAGCCCCACCCCTTGGTGGGTGTGGTCTCAATTATAAAAGGCTAGACAAGAGGAAGCAGATTGAGAAAAGCAGATTGAGAAAAGCAGATTGAGAGAAGCAGAGAGTTAGAGAAGAGATTTGAGAAGCAGTTCTGATGTTGGAGTGAGCCGATCGCCGAATAGTCTACAGCTGCCTTGTGGAGAGACGCAATGCATAGAAAGCCTCATGGTCTACAGCTGAACTCGTGAAGGAAACAGAAGCTAAGCCCGGAGAGAAACGCAGCCCCAGGAACAGAGGAATCCGGAAGCCTGAACCCTAGAGACGTCGGCAGCCATCTTGCTCCAACACGTGGACTTTGGTATGGGAAGAAATTTATGCTTTGTGGCCTGGTAACTGTAAGCTTCTACCCCAAATAAATGCCCTTTGTAAAGACTGACCAATCTTTGGTATATTTCAAAAGGCACGCCTGTGACTGACCAAAACAGTCTCTCTTTGAGTTGATGCTGGCATTTTTAAAGTAAGGAATTTAATCAACTGTAAGTATTTTAATAATTGGTTGGCTCACGGACATTTAGATTTTAAAAAATAACCTAAAACATTTCAAGAATGAGTTTTTATCACTTGGAAGATGAGATTCATGGTTTAACAGAAGGTATTCTAAGAAAAAGTTAAAAATTTTATTTCTATGTATATGAGTTAGGTTTGACTAGTGAAAAAGATACGCACGTGACATGTTACAGGCTCCAATTCTCTGCTCATCATAAATACCCAAAGCACACAACTGCCAGACCAGCTTACCTCGCTGGGCTATGTACTTGCAGCAGTCTGCAAAACCGCCCATGGCGGCGTAGTGAAGCGGAGTGTTCCCATTCATGGCAATCAGCCCCAGGTCTCCGTTGTAGGCAAAAAGGAGCTTCAAGATCTGCAAAGCCAAGAGTGGACACTGTAGAGGAACAGGCGTGTGCACTTACTGCACGAACCCTGAACCGAGACCAGAAGCCGCATGTGGCTATTTCAAATGAAAACGTAAAACCGAATCTAATTGCAAAAAATGTAAAATTCGGTGTCCTTAGTTTCACTAGCCGCATTTAAAGTGCTCAAAAGGCACCTGTGGCTACTGGCTACCGAGCTGGACAGCACAGATACAGGACTTTGACGTCATCACCAAAAGCTCTACTAAACACGGTTGCTCTAGATGATAGAAAAAGCATTCAGCTAGGTGCTATCAGTTTGGTAAATCTAGGAAATTTAAGAAAGCATCAGGATATGGCAAAGAAATGCCAAATTATGTATAATTTTAGTGCAGGGAAGAAGTCCAGTGACAAAAACATGATAATCTACATAAAAGCAAAACATTGAGTAAAGGAATTATACATGAAATTCAGAATTTTAAAAAACAGGATAGCATTGGTTCCTATTTTGTATCTACAAAGTCACTGTATCTACGAGATATATCATTTGCTGATATGTCCTGATAATCTGAATATTTAGAGTTTAAAATTTCAAGTGAATCATTAGATGCATATAAACAAACACCCAGGAGATAAGAGTATGATAGCACTGTTTTCACAATTAGATATTATCACACTTTGAAAATACAAATATGTGATGGAGGCATAAAATAGAGTAGTCTCAATTGGCAGAAATTTTTAAATTGTCATATATAAAGAAAAATATTATTAGTCATATTAAATGAATACGTTTTCAAGCAGATAAAACTTAATAAAGATCTGCGAGCTGGAATGTGTTTTTTAAAATTAATATTTGGTAAAAAATAAAATTAGAATTTCTTGGGGGAACTGAAGATGAAAACAAAATGGGTAACCCAAAATTAAAAAAAAAACAAAACCCTACCTTAGTGTAACCTATGTGATATATTAAAAAATCGAGAGAGGGGCCGGCTCGATAGCCCAGTGGATAGGGCACCGGCATACCACATGGGATGCCCCAGGTTCAGTTCCCGGGGACCTCTCCTAGCGGGCAGACCGCCTTGAGAATGGCAAGCTGCCATGGGCGGGCCAGAGCCGCTGTGGGCAGGGCAAAAAGCTGCCACGGGCAGGGCAGGTTGCCCGCAAATGGAGCACAGCCAGCCACCCGCGAACTGAAAGCCGGCCGTGAATGGAAGCAGAAGCCGCCCACAAGCGGGGAAAGCCGCGCCTGCGCAGTGACCAGTCTC
>PVKH010016305.1:0-15788 GCA_004027955.1 Chaetophractus vellerosus
CTCTTCCAAACATTTCTTCTCCTTCTCAATCTGGTACATAGTGGGTTACAAAGCATGTTTGTTGAGTGAATCAATGAACAATTTGAACCTGTTACAGTACCTACTAAGGAGGAAATGAGAGAGACTCAGTCTCATTCTTCCAGCAGTTAGGGAGAAGTGTTTATCTTGCCTCAATGCTCTGAGCCTGAAACTTCATTCCTAGGCTTTGGACTATGTTTCATCCAAAGAAATCCATAGTTTAGAACTCACTTGGAAAGACAGAAACCACAATTTAAGATTAGATAGATAAATAGATGACAGATAGATAGAGATGATGAATAGATACATATGTAGATGTATAGAGAGATATATTATATCATTGTTACATTACATTACATCATAATAATCATGTTAATGACAGGATACTGTATAGATGGTGGTAAACAAAACAGATATGGCTCTACCTCTCATGGACCTTAGAGTGCAGTGGAAGAGTAAAATATTAATTAGCAAGTTCACTCAAGTTGTTAAATCAAAAGTCAAATTCTCTAATCAGCTTCATCAGTAGTAAAACTTGAAGTTTTTATCTTCTCTGTCAGGTTTCACATTTTCTTGCCAAGAAGAGAGTGTCTCAGAGCCAGGAAGAGGAAGGAGCATTGCATTAGAATATAAGCTCATGAGGGCAGGAATATTTCTCTAATTTGTCTCAACCCCCAGGTCCTGGCAGAGATACCTTATACTCAGCAGATAGTCAATAAATGAATTTATTGGTCCACTAAAAACACCAAGCACAGGCAACAGCAAGAAAAATGAGAAGAAGCAAACTGGAAAATAAAACTGCAAAACATGTTCACTTATCTGATAATAATTCTTCCAATGCCTGTTTCCTTACTAAAGAATTTCTGAATGTGTGCCGGCATGCAGAAAAGTTACTCCGTGCCTCTGCTGATGAGAAAGCAGGCAGGCCTTCTAAGGGACGGTGGAAATTAGTAAAAAAAGCTATCCAAAAGTACACTTGGCTAGCTCACAGTTCTAAAGAAGGATTCTTCTTTGAGACTACCTAACGCCTTTATGTTCTCCAACCAATCAATTTATTGAGTTCAGTTGTTCAATAAATTTGGCCTGTACAACCAGCAGTGGAAATGCTTTAAACACTTCAGAAATGATCAATAATAGTAAGTGTCACTAATGATGAAATAATCTCTAAGTTGTTCTTTTAATTCATAACCCTATATTTACTGACTGCAAAATTTATATCACTCCAGGTATTAATCTTAGTATTGGGCTAAGTGAGGTATCCCCAACCCAATTCTGCAAGTGATGAAAAAAAAACTTAAACAGAAAAATATTTTTTTTCCAACTGACTGCAAATATATTTTAATGCATGCATCCAAAGATTTTGGCAATACTGATTGGATGAGAAGAGGTAGTTTGGCTGAGTGCCATTTTACCACTAACTGAAAGAGCTAAGGACTGTTCTGCAAATCTCCTAAATAAAAAAGCAATCTAGTTTCTGGCAAGGAGATCAGCAATGGCCATTTCATATAAATGAATCTGTCATGATTTCATTTGCGCCCAAGCTCGATCATCCAAAATAGCAGAAACAGCAGGCTGTGGCGTGGCTTTTCTTTATCTGTTTTTGATAGACTGCTTCTCCCTTTCCTGCCCCCAAATGACCACTGCCATCGATGAAAAACTGTACTGCAAAATTGCAAGAAAATTATCCTCAATTTTAATAGTCAACTAACTCACTGACAAGGAATTGTACCTTTTATTTTGTTAGTGCTTTACAGATTCCTAAGACAAGATCAAGTACAAATGTGATACTCCCTTTATATATCTTCATCGAATAAGTGGAGCATGACAGGCTGTAAAGCACATTCTTTGCTTACTGGTATGCCCACCTGTTCCAGATCATTTGCAGGGCTGCCAGTAACAGAAGGAAGTGGCATAAATGAAACATGTATTTTTTTCAGTAAGATTCTCTTGCAAGATCCACAGAGAACATCAACCATTATTTTCTAAAGCCAATCAAAGGTCCTCTGTGCCAACATGCACATCTAAACAGCTATGCAAGCTGGTCTTATTTCCCCCAACTCTGGCTATTCCAGTCACATGGTGCCTAAGCTGCTTCATTAGGCAGAGCCAACAAAGACAGGGTTCTGAAATGGTTTGCCCTTCATTCCAAAAAGAAAAAAAAAAAAAAAAAAGAGCAGAGCACTTTATTTTTTCTTTCCTTCAAAAGGCAATGAAAATTGCTGTGGCTTAGCAAGAGGATAATGGAAGTGCATCACTGGGTTGTGAGAAGCTTAAGAGTTGTATTATACTTTGTCCTTTTTATCAATGCAACTTGCGGGCTCCTCACGGATTCCAGAGATTTCCCCAGCAGAGGAGTAAGATAACCCTCTACCTCCCTCCCTCTCTCATCTGCTCCAACCCCATCTGTACTGAACATCATGTTCCCAGACAACTTCCCTCAGGAACTGTAATTCTCTGATTAATGTTACACTGTGAGAAGATTCAAAATGGCTGAGCAGGTCATCCCATTCCCTAAGGAGCCATAATTGTAAGGCAGCAATAGCCTCGCCTGAATTTTCTCAGTTATGTGTAAAATACCCGATTTCTAAAGTTACCTTTTTAAATAATTAATTATTATACCCATGAAGGCTAAGATTTTAAAAAAATAAAATTTGTTGACTTCTCAAGAAAGTTGTATTGCTAAATGTCTTCTCTTTTGAAGAGAGGGTTAGTTTAATTTCTTGCTCAAATATCACAGGGTTCTAAGAAAGACTCCATCATTTCTTATAAAAGATGCCATTTTGAACACCTAGAGTCAAATTTGTGCAAAATGAAAACGAAGCCATATTTATTCAGTGAGAAGTAGCACTATGTATAGAAAGAGCACTAGATCATGAATCAAGGTATGTGAGTGGAAGGTGAAGTCCTAGAACTAGCTAAAATTTGACTTTTAGAAAATATATTTCTTTGGACCTATTTTTATATACAAATTAAAAGGTAAGACTACATGATGATAAGATCCCTTCAAACTCTACAATTCTACTCTTCTAATTGATAAGGAGCAATGTGCATAAAAACCATTTTAATTGCTTTAACACACCATAAATCACAATAAAATAAATTTCCTCTCTGAATGACTGAAATGAAAATTTTAATTTTTAAAATTTATCCCCATAACATGCATTATCAGAATACCTTATTTCTTAAAGAGATGACTAAAGGATGGCCATTAGGTTAGAATTTTAGAAGAATTGAAACAAAATCAGTAAAACTTACCATCTGGGTTTGAAAAAAACATTGAAAGGCTCTTTCACATGTTTGACTTTGCCATCTCTGAAAGGAAGTTGGCTATGGTCCAGTTCAATTTATGTAACACTTTGTTGCTTGTGTTTAATGTAATTGCAAACATGATACGCATTCATAATTGAAACCTGAGTGCTAATGGTCTAATTTTCATCTTATCAAAAACTAACTCTAGGAAGAAAGGAATTCCACTATAGAGCCTGGTCAGTCAAATGCTAAACTGAAGCAGTAATCAAAAGTACTCACAGGACAGCTATACTGGGCTCATTAGCTGGTAAGGTTCTAGACTGATGTTTGTGCATCTTAAGAAATCACTTCAGACCCAAACCACAAATCATAACAGTTGTCACTCAGTATTAACGATTTAAATATCCACAAATATATCATTCTTAACTGTTACCTTTTGAGCAAACTTGAGGATTTGAGAAGTAAAACAATAAAACCCAACATGTAGAGAATACCTGAATGCCATTGAAATTAAATAATATTTCTTCTAAAAATTGTTTATCTACATTACCTAAATATTCTCACACTTACTGTTGTGCAAGAATTAATGGATAGTATGAAATTTCATTGATGATATTACACAAGATAATGTATAGTTTTTTTTTTCTCTTTTCTCCCCAACTTTCTTTTCTGATTACAAATTTATAAAGATTATCCTTCATGCCACACTGATCCAGCTTATTCTAAGGATAAAATTGTGTGCTTTCTCCCTATTAAATTTTATTCTGTTTATATCCACTCACTTTATTTCTGGATGGCTTTATTTTCAAAAATGTTCAAGGGGCTGTTAGTCATAAATTTAAGAAACTCTAATCAAAGGATGGCATTCGTGAAAAGATGAAACAATATTGAGTCCAAGGCTGGCATCTCAAATTTCAATTAAAAACAATCAGCTGATGAGAATGAAACCCAGAGAGTATCTCTTCAAGGAGACCCTTCACATAAGAGTGTGCTCACATAATACACACCTGTCTCCAAGTGTCTGCAGTGCATTGGTGGTCACCTCCTCAGGGCCTGAAACAAAAGCTGTCAGTTTTGGTCTCAGGAGTAGATAGAAAGTATCAGGGTGAGAGAGTGTGACTTGAGAAAAAAGTAAACTGGGATACTGCCCCAGAGTTCTCTCTGCATTTCATTCTTTCTTTTTCCTTCCTCTCTTCAATTGTTAATTTTACAAATACAGACTCAACACTATGTTTAAAGCTTATATTTACATTAATATAAATGCATATATATAACAGGTATAAATGCATATTCTAAAATGGAAATTTGCGGGTTTTAATGGAATTTATTTCCTACAAAACAGTCCATTTCAAATTGAGCTGGAGACGTTTCTGTTGAGTACCTATCATTTACTGAGACAAAGAGATCCGATAGAAACCATTCAATCCTTGTCTCATCTAGGTCCTCTGAGGCTTTGATTCTCTCTCATTGTGGCAGTTCTCCTTATGGCTTCTAGGATAACACACACTCTCTTGATTCTCCTCTTAGCTCTCTGGCACCTGATGATTTCTATTCAAGAATCTTCTTATAGAGTCCATCCTATTCTCTAAATGTCAGTGCTTCTTGGGATTATATCTTCTGATCCTCTTTTCCTTTGCCTTAGAATCTTTATCTCCAATCCTTATCTTCTTCCTGGGGCCCAAAGACATTTTGAGTCATCTGCTGGACCTCTCTTCTTATATATATCTTCTGCCCACAAGCATGCTCACTGCCTTTCTCTATTTCTTAAACTATTTCTCTTTCTTTATCTCCGCCCTGTGTAAAGAGCCCCACTATTCCCCTGGTGATCTCACTTCAAGGCATCTTAGATTCCTTCCTCTCCCACACATCCCTTTATCTTATTCACTGATCAAGTCCTATTGTTTCTATCAACATTTTACATTGCAAATCCATTTTCTGTCCATCTGCATTACGACTTCTTTTGTCCATAACCTTATTATTTTATATTTGACTTATTGCAATAGCTAAGTAATTGCTTTGCCTCTAAATCAGGTTTCCCACCAATCCATCCTCTAGGAGGGTAGTAGAGTGGCCTTTTGAACACAAGTCTGAATGTGTCACTCCTCTTCTATAAAACCTAAATTGGCTCGTGTACCTTGTGAGATAAAGTCTAAATGCCTAGGCTCAGCACAGGCATGTGGCCTTTCTTACTTCTCTGCCTCATCTCTTACCATTTCCTGACAACCTCCTTTGGCTCCAACCCTACCACAATCCTTGCATTCCCAGAATTTGCCATGTTGTTTCACCAATCTGAGCCTATGGACATTTCTTCCCTCTGCTTAGGATGTTCTTGTCTTTATTTCAATTGCTCACATCCTACACTCTTTTCCATGAAAATTCTTCTGACTCCTGTGTGTGGCTTAGATTCATTCTTCTCTGTAGCCACCTGCTTGCTAATGGGCAGTGGGGGTTTTGAAGAAGCTTCCTCACTACTCCAGGTCACTGAATAATAAACTTAAGTGGTTGTTTGGTGGGATTTCTATTCTACTCTTCTCCAAAGGAAATCATTTTTTTTTCTTTTGGCCATTAAAACTTGAGACTAGTTTAATTCCTCAACACACAAACCAGTTTCTAAGGTTTCATTTAGTTGTTCTGGAATAACTTATTATGTATTCTCAGTTTTACCTTTGAATCCTGGTTGGCCTTCATGTTGTTCCTTTTCTACTCCAATTATATCAATGGTGGTTTGTGTGTGCTATAGACAGTGAGGTCAAAGAACTCTAATCGGGAAATCCAACATCTACATTCTAGTTATGAACTCCCGAGTTCACATAAAATTTTCACACCAACACTTTTCTTATGATATTTTTAAAGACGTATTGTTTTATTCTTCCACCATCTTCTAACTGTAGAGAATTTGGAAAATATATCCTTCATAATGTAACTAGCATTAGACTACCACAATTAGCAATGTTCCAGGTACTATATTAGGCGCTATAGAGGATACGAAGGAAAATGAAAAATAAGAGTGCTATTGAGCATTTTTCTAACCCCAGCTTGCTTCTGTTGTGCACAATGTAAATGGGATATTTGTTTATTCAGCCAAATATTTAGTAGCCCCTGCTATGAGCAGATGCATTGCTAGGAGCTAAGTATAACCATTTATTTTTTCTGGGATTCCCTACAAAGTTGACCTTGTGCATATCAAATATGAACAAATCTCTCCCATTTGGGGAACTTGATCTAATCTCCCTTCACTATCCAAGTCAAACAACTCTCTTTCATGGAGTCCTCCCTGATTTCCCCCATTAGAGCTCATCATTGTTTATGTAGAATCTTCTCGGTGTTTCTTTTCATCTCTTCTTTGTAGAAGCTCAAATGGCATTCCCATGGGCTCTAAGAGCATTTGCACCATTTTCTATTTAGAATACTTTTGTCACAATACATTTATATATATATATACGTTTATATGTATGCCTGTCTGTCACCCCCATTAGACTCTTTCCAACCTCCTCAAGGTCAGATATAGTACTTTTTCACTTTTGTGTCCCTTTTCACTTTTGTGTCCCTAGCAAACACATTGCCCATTCAGTAATGAGTGTATACAGATGATGCTCCTCTTCTTTCCTCATTTATGTTAGTTGAGAGAACTTACCATGCTGTATCTTACATTTCAGCTGTATGCATATTTGTGCAATGCCCTCGCATTTGGGGAATATTTTTCATTCATTTTTGTATGTCCAACTAGGCTATATTGGGCCCCATGTAGTGAAGCACTGCCATAGATTCATAAATATAGCACTTTATACATTATCTACTTTGAAATATGAATATTTAGGAAAAGTGGAAGATGGAGCACATTTACCATCATCAGTATTTAAAACAATGCCAAATGTCCTGAATATTTATAGTAAAGCTTTTGAGTTTTAACTAAATCTTAACTGAATACTGAAGCTTGAAATCTTATTTAACGTAGAAGATTCTTATCCCTATCACTTATTTAACAATCTTTAAAAAAAAATCATTTCACTTGTTATTTAAATTCAACATTATTCTTAAATTTTTCCAATGTTCGGCCTTATCCCCTCATCTATAAATGGAACACAAGTTACAAGCAAGGACAATTTTTTATTGTGCTCTATATGGACCAGTGTCTCATCTTGCTAGATCACCAAAAATCTTATATATTGATTTAAGTAATTATTGCTTTATTAGGGATAAATTTAACAAATTACCAAAGTGAATGCAACCTATTAAGCTAGGTGTTTCAGAATCAAAATTTTTCCCCAAAACATCAAAGCACTGATTTTCTTACTCAATAAATAATTTTGAGCACCTACTCTATGCAATACACTATGAGTCATAAGATAAAACAATGAACATCTCATGAGACCCTTACTGCCTAGTATTGAGCACTTCATATGGTCTTGCTCATTTAATTATTACAACTATATGAAGTGGATACACTTATTATCCCCATTTCACTAGGGAGAGAAGTAATGCTTAATAAAGCTCCCTAAGTTCAAATTGGTAGTGAATGGCTGAGCAAAGATATGAGTTTAAGGTCTTTACCATCATGCTATACTGTCCATAGAAGTCTAAAGTATGTAAGAATGGCTTACATGCTTAATGAATGAAAGAATTCCCTTTCATAAGATGAAACTGATAGAGAACTATAAATAGTTCTCCCACTTTAGGCTTAAATTTTCAAAGAATATTTTAATTGCATTATTTCAATATTAACAAACATATCCATTTCAAAACCATTCCCTGGATTTAAAGTCAAATTCCATTTAAAAAAAATGTAGCTTTTTGCAAATCACTAAATTGTAGGATATTAATACAAATATCCAGAGGCTGAACTGGAAAATAATTATTATGATGCAACTTCCATTAAAAACAAGAACTATACTTCAAATATACAATTGTATATGTATAATGTCTCAGAAAATAATAAATGTCCACCAAATGAATCAATGAGAAGGCAATGGACCTCTTGTGCATTTTTGTCTGCTCTCCATAACAGTCTCAAGAAAATAGCATGGACTACCCTAATCAAAAACTGATTTAGAATAACTTATGATAGAAGGCTAGATAACTGATATGCACTTCTATGTAACTCAAAGATCTGTACATACCTCAAGGCATTGTGAAGACATGCCATGTTTAAATAAGTTGCCAATATTGCACTTTCATACTTTAAAATTCTTGTTATCAGAAAAAAGAGCTAACTGCATGTTTAAAAAAATCAAGCCCTTCTAAGGAAAATTGAAAATAAATATAGAGCAAGTTCCAACCTTACTGTTAGATTTGTCTAGGTTGAACAGCTTCCTGGTTGTGAAATGCAAATGATAGCTAAAACATTCTGCTAATTCCAAAGTTCCAGTGCAAGATAAATACACTTAGTACTTTAGCGTTCCAATTTATAGTTAGATAGTGCTGGTTTTTTCACAGTCATGAAAACAAACTATGTACTATAATTTTATGAAGCAAAACAAAATGTATAGAAATAGATAAAGGTTGCATTCACAAGTATGTGAGAATAAAGAAATCAATGTTACTGAGCACAATAATTATAGTGCAAGTCTTATACTCAATGCATTATTTGAATGTTTTTGTATTATTTTCACATAAAGAGCTATCATAATTATTTGCATGTAAAATCAGATTGTCTGAATAAAAATATAAAACTGATTAGAAAATGCTGAGACTGTAATTAAACGGAACTAATCCAAAAGAAACACAACAGCCTAATAATATTAGAATTTGGCTTCTAAAACAGTTGTGGTACTTACCATAAAAAGATTATAAATTTCAAGGAAAACATATCAATCACATAGCCGAAAAGTAAGTTGGCAAAAATAAAAAGAAAAAAAAATTCCCAGAGTTACAGAACAAACTTGAGAATTTTATTTTCTATTGTTCTAACTTTCCAAATATCTACTTACCCTTTCTTACAGAAAAAGAAAATTGGTTCTCACCTGTGAGAGTTTAGTTACTTTCTAAGTGTCATTCAAATTCATAAAGACAACCAAATGCACTGCAGGGAAATGTGAACAGTTTTCTGAAATCCTGTTGTTCTTCCAGAACTGCCCCTTTTTGCACTGCCATGCCTTTTAAAACCAGTGAAAACACAAAACCCAAGGATTCTTGTCTTGTTATACTTTAAGTAATCGTTTTGGATAAGAAAGGCATTTTCGGTTAGAAAATTCTGAATCTGATTTTATTCCATCAACTGATATTCCTTGTGTATCTCCTAGGAGCTAGACATGGCATTAGATCCACAAGGTACAAAAATGCAGGGACATGGACCCTCCTTTTAGAAGTTCCCAACAGCCATGACCAACATGTTAACAACACATTTCCTCATGTAGCAATATCTTCATACTGTTTCCCAAAAAAGCCATTAATATTAGTTAACATTATAAATGTGAATCAATATTTCAATTAAATATTTACAAGATTATCTATATGAATACATTTTCAAATGATGGCTTATATGGACATCACATTATTATAAATAGCCCTAATTTTGGAAAGAAGAAAGAACACCTTTACAAAATTTGGCTACTCAGATGATGGCCTGCCTCTGGGTCTCTCTAGATATTTAGTACTGCATTTTATGACCCAACCCCATCTCCCCCAGCACCCCACTGTCCTCTGACTTACTGTGAGTTAGTCTGACGTATTTCCTGTATTGTTGCTGGGTTTTTTTTTAAAGATTTATTTTTATTTATTATACATCCCCCCTTTTTGCTTGTTCTTGCTGTGTTCATTTTTCTTTGTGTTCCTCTGTGTCTGCTTGTCTCCCCCTGCTGGGGCGACCTGCCGAGTCAGCTCACCAGCGCGGCTGCCCGCCTGCTTGTGGGGGCTGGCCCTTGCTCACGGGGGCTTGCCTTTGCCCGTGGGGGCTTGCCTTTTTGCCCGCCCGTGGGGGCTTGCCTTTGCCTGCGGCAGCGTGCCCTGCCCACGGCAGCATGCCCCGCCCATGTTGGCTTGCCTTCTCGAGGCGGTCCTCCCGCCCGAGGAGGCCCGGGGACCAAACCTGGGGCCTCCCATGTGGTAAACCAGTGCCCTACCAACTGGGCTATACAGCCAGCCCCTTGTTGCTATTTTTAACGTGATGGACTTTTGCTAGCTTCTTGGTTTCTTGGCCCTTATTTGATGTCCTAGAACTGTCCAACTTTTTCCTTCCAAAGTTTCCTTCCTATATTACTCTATAAAATGTCTTCCATTCCTCTCTTGCCATCACAACTCTCATATACTCTATTTTTTTCCTGCTCCTTCATCACACTGACAGGTTAAGAGTCTGCAACAAAAGATTCAGAAATACATCAGCCCACTCTTTAAATGTTAAGTAATTTCCCTCACTGTAGTCAGGTAAAGAGGAATATTCAGCCAGGTCTCCCCAGGACAGGAGCTGTCTCCTGAGAGTACATTAGGCCCTTTTGGAAGTTACCTTAAAGTTTTGGGGTCATACTAAATTGTATCCTGGGGCATATAAGGCACAGTGCGGCTGCCAAAGGAATTCATCTTATTCCTAGGGAATAATTTCTTTTCCTTCCACCATAAAAATGTGATTTAAAATGAATTAATTGGAGGATAATTTCCCCAGGCTTCTATACAGAATTTGGCAAAAGGGTTCAATGTTAAAAGACATGAACTTTTAGGAATGTTTTATAATTGCAACTCTTCTCATATGAACAACAGATGCTGAAAGAAATCACTATTCTACAGAAACCGTTCGTTTTAAAATAAATCAATTAGAAGATGTTACTGAAGACAAATAAAAATATCGAGACAGTCTTCATTTATATTCAAAGCTGAGGATTAGGAAAACAACCCAATTACTCATCCAATCTGCCCATTTAAGCACCTGTCAACTAAAGGGATTAATATGCCTTATGTTTATGGAATTAGGGGCAGCTCTATCACAGTCTTTGCCTGAGAACCATTAACAAATACATTTTCTAAGTATGTATTAACATTTCTTGGCTGTCACCACTGTAATGACCCCAATATAAGCTATTGAAAGCATTCAAATTTCACAGCTACATTATTGTACATAAAAGGTAAAGCTTTCACCCCTAGCAAAAAAACAAAAAACAAAAACAAAAAAAAAACATAAAAAAGTTGCTTCCCCACACCTAAAAAAAAAACAAAAACAGTTGCTTCAAATACCCAATTCATGGAAACTAATTATTCTCAAAGGGATTATTTTTCTCCTTGAAGAGACAAATTAAAACAAGTGTAGAAAGGAAATGATTAAGTCACAAAAGTGAGAACTACATAATGCAGATTCTGTTACTAGAGATACCATATGTAGCATCTGCAAATGATTATCACTCTCAGATGGTAGCAGCACCTGTTTTGGCTGTGGTTTTGGTGTGAAACTCTGTAATAAAGGTAAACCAAATCTATTTGTGGATTAGTAAAACACTTTGGCAGTGATTTCCTGCCGCTGAAAAATGAAATAAATATGCTATACATACACAAATAAATTGGTTGTTACATAAGAATTCAAATAAACATAATCGATAATAAAAACAAAATTAACCAATTAAACATTGACAAAAGACTTGAACAGACACTTCATAAAAGAAGATGTATGTCTGGCCAATAAGCACATGAAAGGAAGTTCACCATCAGTCATCATAAAAGTAGAAATGCAAACCATAATAAGATTCTCTTCACACCCACTAGAATGGCTAAAACTAAAAAGACTGGTCTTAGTTAGGACATGGAGCAACTAGAAATATCATACACTACCAGTGAGAATTTAAAAATGATAAAACAATTTTGGAAAAACTGTCAGTTTATTAAAAAGCTACATATGGACCTACCCTTCTAGGTGTTACCCAAGAGAAATGAAAACATATATCCACAAAAGACATGCATAATAATGTGCATTATAATTTTATCATAAGAGCCCCCAGAGGGGAAATAACTCAAATTTCCAACAACAGGAGTATGGATAAACAACATGTACATTCATATAATGGAATACCATCAGCAATATAAAGTATTGAACTACTGGCCCATTCAACAACATGGGTGACTCTCAAAAATATGTTGTATGAAAAAAGCAGGACACAGAAAAGCATGTACACACCATGCGTTCCATTCATTGAAGGTCTACTACTGGCTAAAACCATTTTTAGTGATAGAAATCAGAATAGTGGTTTTGTCTGGGAAACCAGGGACTGTCTGAAAGAGGGCATAAGGAATTTTCTGGGTTGATATAAATGTTCTATATTTTAACTGAGTTGTGAATTACATAGGTGTATATAGTGGTCAAAATTCATCAACCTGCATACTTAAAATTGTGCATTTTATTGCATGTAAATTATACCTCAATCAAAAATAAAGATCTAAAAATTATCAAAGAGCATTGATCATTGGCCAACAAATGAACACTAATTATTGCAGCCATCTAATGATAATAATGTATATCAAATTCACTATATGCCAGGCTGTTTTAAGCAGTTAACATATATTAACTCAATCTTCTTAACAATCTTATGAGGTAGATGCTATTGTTAGCCCCATTTTATAGATGAGACTGAGAGGGTAAATAACTTGACACAAGGTCTCATAGCTTGTAAATCTATCCAGATCTTATATATACATTTAAGAAGTCTAAACATTGACTTTAAAGAATTCTTAGTTTAGAAAGCTTGGGTTGATGAGCCCCTTAATTCACAGACTACAGAAATCTTATTGAATACAGTAAAATGGTAAGTAAAAAGTCATCATAGAGTATTTTCTGATTCATGACTGTATATGCCTGTGACAATTATAACACTAAACAAATAATATATGGAACTGAGGAAGGAAAACTTTCTACCAATTTTCATCAAGTACCTCAGACACTTTCAGACTGCAGAAGGATGACTGATAGGCAAAGCTCTGGAAGAGTTAACTGACTAGAAAGGGACAGAGGTATTTGGGCGCCTGTTAGAGCTGACATTTTGAAAGGTGACTCAGACGAAAAAACAAAGAATGCTTATTAAGTCTGTATTGACATCCAATTGGGATGGCTTTGAGGGTTGGACACAGTTTCAAATGACCCCTACAAGTTGGAGTTAAAAATAGAATCATGTTCAATAGTGAAGGTAGGTCTTTCAATTAGGAAAAAAACAAAACAAAACAAAACACTAAGGTATAAAAGAAAAGGAAAGGCATTTGTTGAAAGATTCCCAACAAAAGGAAGATGCAACCTCTTCTCTACCCTCACAGTCTCCATACCATTTTAATTACTTTGATGTCTTCCCTATACTTGCTTAAAATAATTAATAATCAACATATTTTAAATTAATGAGATAATTTTATATTCAAAGTGCTATGTTTTCATTTCATCTCATTTCATTCCATTCCTGTCTTCGTTTTCCTGCAAAGTAGCACTCTGGGCTGGAAACCAGGGTGAAGGTTACTCTTTGGAAGAGGAAAAGATAACACCTTGGAATCTTTAATAAAGTATAGCTCAAGGAGATTACATTGACAAGATATGAGGAGAGGAAAGAATCCTGTGCAAACCACGGTATTGTCCTGCTACCACATTAGTCAGTAATCACCCTAATTTCCCAATTCCAAAACCACAAAGCCCCCTGCCATTGCTGCAATTTCCCTTCAGTCATTCACTCCCAATGCCTCCTATCTTGCCACACCTCCCTGTGGACTCATCCTCCCATCAACATCCCTTCTCTGATATGGTCCTGTTATTAGCTTTCTAATTACAGTCGTTACCAATTCCCAAGTTCCCACCAACTATAAGTTCCTGTTATCTCTCTAATCACATCTATCACCAACTTCCTTATCCATACTAACCAATTAACTAATCAGTTAAACATAAAATTCATACTTATCAAGCCATATTTCTAGATATGAGTTTATAGTCTTTTTGGAAAGACAAGACTGTATATGTGTGTCTGAGAGATTTTAACACTACCAACTCAAAGAGAGCTTTTCCTGTGTGCTGAGTTGAATAGAGGCAAGTAAACGATTGAGCTTCCTTCTCTGAAGAAAGAGCAGGGTTTATACTTATAGGAGTTGCATGAAAAAAATCCAGAGGGGGAAATGATAAAGCTAATCTACCTTGAAAAGAAAGTTTAAGTCCTGGAGCAGAGGGTCACAAGGCTGAAGCAGTAAAGTATTCAGGTCACTGAGGAAAGGCCTTGACTTGCAAGGAGAAGAGTAGCTATTCTACAGGCAATATGAGTCAATGTTTCAACCAAAGGTCACATCTTCTATAGCACACACAGAAGTAAACTTGTTTGGGACTCTTAACTCTAATTGGAAGCCAGTTTATTGACAGGAAGAGGGGTGGCATGAAAAATAGCACCAGCCAGTGGACATGTGATTCTTGGACATCTCCAGATCTGACTCATCTCTGGCAGCTTTCAGTGATCTTTTATAATGGGTAACGCTTTGGTGCAGGCTACCCATTAAAGTATTTTCTTTGCATTTGTTCAAAGTAACTTTGGGCAGTTCTTCATTTCTACAAATAAACAACGTAAAAAAATGTATATAAATCAATGCAATCTCATAAAAATCTCAGCTGAAATTTCCTAAATTGTAGAGTCAAGGCAATGCAGAGTAAAGAGAAGTGAACAGTAAGTAGTCAACAAATCTTAGTATTGGTTTAAACCCTACTGCAGTCATGCTATATGTGATTCAATTTTCTCATCTATAAATAAAAGGTTTAGACAAGCTCCAAGGTCTCTTTGAACCTAAAAGATTGTTCTATCTCTGTGATCTCACATGTTAGATTTGTTGATAATAATTACTAATTATGAATATCTCTTTAAAAACTTGAAAACTAGCTTTCTTTTTCTCCAACTACAAATTTTAAGATTTACCTTAATGCCTAATAACAGTGTAAAATAAATTGGTCAACATTAGACAAGTCCTTATATAATTATTCAGAAACCTGAATAGTAAAAAATAGGTATGTGTGTTATTTATCTACTGATGCAAAACAAATAACCATAAATTTAGTGGCTTAAAACAACACATGCTTATTATCTCATAATTTCTATGGGTCAAGAATGTGTACTTGGCATGGCTAGGTCATCTGCTCAGGGTCTCACAAGGCTGTAATTAATGTGCCAGCTCACCGTCCTCTCTAAGCTCATGTGGCTGTAGGCAGAATTCAGTTCCTGAGGTCACTGTTTCCTTGCCAAGTGTCACCTGGGGGCCACTGTCAGCTCCTAGAGGCCATTCACGGTTCCATGCCACGTCACCCTCTCCAATGGCCCCCTCACAACATGATAGCCTACTTCTTGAGGGCCAGCAGGAGAATCTCTAACTCCCATCTCGTGAGATACAGTCATATACAATGTAACATATCCACAGAAGTGACAGCCCATCTCTTTTCTCATATCCTATTGGCTAGAAGCCAGTCATTGGTTCCACCCACTGCTCCAGATTAGTGGATTATACAAGGCATGAGTCCTCAGGTCACCAAAGCATATGTTCCCATGAAGTGAAATGAAAGTCATTGTGTTACGACAGTATCCTTCCTTCTGTGGGTCCACTAAAAA
>PVKH010016306.1:0-15784 GCA_004027955.1 Chaetophractus vellerosus
GGATCTAGGCAGGACTCTTAGAATGGGACAGGTGATTGGACAGGGCAGGTGACTGGAGCTGTCGTTGGCTGCCAGTAATCAAGGATGTTGTTGGCAGCCAGATGGTACTCATGGGAGAGAGGTGAGAGCCACGCAAGTAATAGAATGAGGCTTGCAAGGAGCCACCTTGCTATCAGGGAGGCCTCACTGAGTCTCCGAACAAGCTCTCAGCAATCCAAGAGCACAAGAGCACTCGCAGAGAGAGGCAGCGCCTGTCATGGGGAGGGGACGGTGGGAGAGAGAAAGAACAGACACGGCACTGTGGAGATGTCAAACAAGGTGAGTGCTTGGCTGTAGGACAAAGAAAAAGTCTATTGCCCAGAAGAGGGCCCACAGGCAAAGCAAGCCTGGCAGCCTGGGGGTGGGGTGGGGGATTAATGCTGAATTAGCCAAACCCTTAAATTCTTTCTAACCAGCTGGATCAATCCCGCTAACTGGGGCAGGGACCAGACAGGTGGGGGATGAAAGAGAGGCTGAAAATTGTGGGATCTTTACACACCTCCTCCCCCGTTTCTGATTTCAAGATCAGGATTTCTTCATGATTTGCTCTTCCTTATATATAAATGTTCTAAAACAGTTATAGAGCCCTGGCAAGATCAGAAAGCACGTTCAGCCTCTGCTGATGACAACCTGCAATTGATATAAGGGAAGAAAACAGCTGTGGTAGTATATATAAGAAGGAAGGATCCTTAGAGAAAGTATGCTGGTCCATAATAGATGAAAACTGAGGGAAGACAAAGACTTCCCAGCAGCCCAGAAGGAACTAAGGTACCCCATGACCATTCTTACTAATCATACTAAGAAAGCTACCATTACAATGACCATTAAGAATGACTTCCATTTATTGAATTACTACTATGTGCCAGGCATCATGCTAGGCAATTTACATATGATTCCCAAACCTCACAGCCATGAGGGTGTTAGAACAGAAGAGAGGTGGTGTACTTGATTGGAATTGTTTACTGGCATCCTGAGAGTGGAGCCAATTAAGAAATACGACTCCAGAGGAAAAAAAGGAACTGCCATGTGAGAGAAAAGATTCCAGTTTTGCCCACAGCTGAGCTGCAAGTACAGAAGCCCTAAGAGACAAATCCTATGCCAGGTAAGAGAGGACTACAGGATTGCTTAAGCATGAGGCCCCAAGAGACTAGGGCCACAGAGCAGCTCAACAGGACATGGTGAGCCCAGAGGGGAAGGCCGAAACCTGGACAGAGATCAGCAGCCACCTTGCTTCACCACATGGCAAGATGCCAGGATCACAAGTAGCTGACTTTGGTGAGACGCTTCTCTGATGGTGCCTCGGTTTAGACTTTTCACAGCCTTAGAACTATAAGCTTTTACCCTAAATAAATCCCCTTTATAAAAGCCAACAGCTATCTGGTACTTTGCACAGGCAGCCCTGTGGCAAACTAAAACAGCAATTCTAGTGGGTGTGGAGCAATATCGCATTGTGGTTTTGATTTACACTTCCTTAATGACTAATCATGTTCAGCATCTTTGCACGTGCTCATTAGCCATTCCCATGTTGTCTTTGGTGAGATTTCTATTCAAGTCTTTTTCCACTGTTTAATTTGGTTGTTTATCTTCTTACTATTAAAATGTAAATATTTCTTATACATTCTGGAATCAAGTCTTTATTAGATATACAATTTGCAAATATTTTCTTCCAGTCTGTGGCTTATCTTTTCATTTTCATAATTCTGTTTTTGATGGGTAAAAGTTTTGATTTTCATGAAGTCCATTTTATCAATGTTTTCTTTAATGACTTGTACTTTTGGTGCAGTGTATAAGAAAACTCTAATCCAAGGTTACAAAGATTTTCTCCAGAATTTTCTTCTAGAAGTTTTATAATTTTAGCCTTTATATATAGGCCTGTGGTTCATTTTAAGTTAATTTTTGCGTATGGTATGAGATAAAGGTCCAAGTTTAGTTTTTTGCTTATGGATAGCCAATTTTCCCAGCACCATCTGTTGAAAAGATTGTCCTTTCCTCATTGAATTGTCTTGACAACTTTGTGTAAAGTCAGTTGACCATAATTGTAAAGGTTTACTTTTGGATTCTTAGATCTCTTCCATCAATCTATGTGCTTATTCTTTTCTACCACCATACTGTGCTGGAGCTTTATAGTATGTTTCAAAGTCAAATAATGTAAGCCCTCCAACTTTTCTGTTTCAAGATTGTTTTGGCTCTTCTAGGTTCTTTGCATTTCCTTATAAATGCAAATTCCTTACAAATGTAAAATTTTCTCAATTTTTACAAAAAAGACTGCGGATTTTGATCTGGCTTACACTGAATCAATAAAACACTTGGGGAGAATTGTCTGAACACTGTTGAGACTTCCAGTCCATGGACCTGGAATGGCTCTCGGTTTATTTAAATCTTCTTTAATTTCTCTCAGCAATATTTTATAGTTTTCATTGTATAGATCTTACACTTATTTTGTTAACTTTATTCCTAAGTAATTTTTTCATGATAATGTGAATGGAATTGTTTTCTTAATATCATATGGTAGATTATCATTTGCAATATAAATTGATTCTTTTATATTGATCTTAAATCCTGTGACCTTGCTATACTTGTTTATCAATTCTAGCAGGCGTTTTTGGTGGATTCCTTTGGATTTTCTACACATAGGATCATGTCATCTGTGATTAAAAACTTAAAACAAAAAAGAAATAAGACTCAAGAATCACAGTAATGGAGATTAAAATGTCAGTCAATTCAGAAAGAGCAGAACTAAACAACTGTGGCCTGGATTTGCAGTCAAATGGGCTTCCTAACGCATCTCCTCAAAGGGAAGGCTTCTCCCACAAGAACAAGAGCAATTCCTGCACGCTTCCTTCAGAGCAGAGCAGAGCAGAAGAAGAAGTAGAAGGAGGAGGAGGAGGAGGTGGCAGCGGCATGTATTCTGCAGAAAAGAGAAAAACAAGCAAGGTGACTCCTTATCCCAATGGGGAAAGTGAATAAGGGAGGGGATGGAAACATGCCTCCCTTATCCAGCCCCCTACCCCCTGGGGACTAGAATGGGGAAATTCCCTCCCTTGTATGAAGGACTGAGAATAAATGTTGCCCCCTAGTAATAATAACCATTTTGGTCTTCTTATCTACAATTTATAGAAAATCCAACTGTAGTTCTGGAGTGTAAGTAACTTTCTCCAGCCATAGAGCTGAAAGAAAAAAGAGAATTCAGAAGTTGAATCCAAGTTGATCTTGTTCAGGCATCCTCTTTTCACTATGTCACTTAAGAAATTAACTTATATTTTTCAATTCTTGCAAAAGTAATAAAAGATGCCTGTAGAAAATACAAATAAAAAAAGAGAAGAAAATTAGGAATAACCATAATTACTCATAGCCTTTGCATATATTTGGTGTAGAGCCTTTCTGCCTTTATTTTAGATGACATATCTGAGAAAAAGCTTCAACCAGGTTATGACAGGGAAGTTCCTGAAAGGGGTTGGAGGACAAGGGCTGTCAGAAAGTCAGGATCCAGAGCCTAGAGAATGAAGCCAGTAAGTAGTTCCTGCAGACTCCTGAGACACATAGATCCTCAGCATCTGCCTGCCAGAAGTCAGCTCTCACCTCAGCAAAGCCAGGGTGCCACCTGGGTGTCTGATGCAGTCTGTAGCAGTTCGATATTGTTTATGAATTCCAAAAATAGATATTGAATTATGTTTGTAAACTGGTATGTTCCTCTGGGCATATTAGATTGTATTAACTGCAGCAGTTTCACTTTTACTGGATTAAATTATGATTAGGCCCTCTTGGTGGGCAGGGAATCACAGAGAAAACTACAGGGCAGACGAGAGAGTTGGAGTTTTGATGCTGGGGCCCCCAGAAGTAAACTCACAGAGAGGCAGATATGTGAGGAAAGACAGAAGGCTCCATGAGACATGGCAGAGGCCCCAGGAAGAGAGACGAGTTGTTCACCTGATAGTTTACAGCTGGCCTTATGGAGAGAGCAGAGCTGCTGAGCCCAGAGAGAATCAAGCCCCAGGGAGAGAGACGAGACTTATCCCAGCCTGCAGCTGAGATTGGAAGAAGCTGGGACCATGGAGCCTTGAGAGGAAGGGGAAGACTGAACCCTCATAGAGACCAATAGCCATTTGCTCCAACAGGTAGCCACAGACTTTGGTGAGGGAAGTAACTTATGGTGTATGGCCTTGTGACTGTAAGCTTCTACCTGAAATAAATACCCTTTATAAAAGCCAACAGATGTCTGGTATTTTGCATCAGCACCCCTTTGGCTGACTAACACACATTCCCTCCTTCTGGAATCTGAAGCAGGAAAGCTGCCTTATCCATTATAGTTCTTTCTTATTTCCAAGGTCTCATACCTGTGTTCCTGCTTGCTTCTTGAGTCATGCCTCTTGAGCTCCCAGCCCCTGGTTCCTGGCAATTGCCTGATTTGGGACTAGTTCCTCATTTGGACATTTGGAATTTGGGACTCCCTCTTTCTTTTTTTAATTTTTTAATTTTTTTATTGAAGTATATCATTCATACATTAACATAAATAAACAACAAGTGTATAGTAAAAGTTGTGAACTTACAAAAGAAACATGCATAACATCATAGAGGGCTCCCATACATCTCCCCACCACCAACACCTTGCATTGTTCTGAAATATTGGTTAGAAACTATGAAAAAGCATCATCAAAATATTACTACTAACTATAGCATATATCTTACATTGGGTGTATTTTTCCCCCAACTCACCCAATTATTAACACTCTGTATTAATATGATGTATGTGTTATAGTTCATGAGAGAACGTTCTCTTTTGTTCTGTTAACCACAGTCCATCTTCCACCACTGGATTCCCTGTGTTATACAGGGACACATCCCAATGCTTTGTACAATCCATTCAAAGTGTATACTCAGTGGCTCTCATTTTCGTCACAGAGTTGTGCTGTCATCACCTCAGTCACTTTTAGAACATTTTCATTACTCCACAAGCAAAAATCCAATACCCCCATAAACGCCCCCATTGTTGTCCCTTAGAATTTGATATATCTTCTTTGCCATCGCTGCAAAAATATTACAATATTACTGTTAACTAGCATCCATTAAGTTACATTAGTTATAATTTCCCCATGTATCACCATATTCATAACACTTTGTAAAAGAAGAGCATTCTTATATTTCTACTATTAACCACAATCTTCATCCACCAGCACAGTCTCTAAGACTCCCTCTTTCTTAAATGTCTACCTGGCTTCCAGCTCACTGCTTGCTCTGAATCTCATTCTTTTGTTGCTTCCACAGATGATTCTAACACCTGGCTCTCAGAACCAGTCTCTCCTACACCAGCCTGCTGACCTGCTCGGAATCAGGTTTTACCCATCCCCCACCTATCATCTATCCGGACTTGTATCCAGGACTGGATTTCACAGTCCCAATGCCCACTCAATGTACCCAACCAGATGCTGTCTATATCCCCAGTTTGGCGCCAGTCTTTTTCATTTCTACCAGTAGAAATGAAATGCTCTAAGGCATTTCCAATCCCATATATCATATGCAGTAATTTGTTCGACTTTCAAAGTTACTCTTCTTAGAAACAGTATTACTTGTGTTATCATTCCTTTTCCAATAGCAATAGAAATTCATCTCAGTAAATGAATTAAGTTTTGTAAGATGTAGGTTTAAGGAATGTTTTTCTGAATTAGTTTTCAGCACCAACTCTTCAGTGACATAGACTCCCTTAAACTTACCTGGGGCTATACCTTCCCCTCCTCCTGAGAATAAACCAGTGACTTGGGATGATGCTATAACCCAAGGGCCTTGGGCTGTCACTTTTTATATGATCATAAACACTAAATGGAATAAATCTAATTGGACAAATGAGAATGGTTGGATCAAATCAATCAATTCAGTTAAAAATACTGATTAAAATGGAAAACTAGCTATGAAAAAATGTTCAAATCAGTGCCTGCATTTAGAAATTGACTAAAATATCTTATAAGGGGGCCGGCTGTAGCCCAGTGGATAGGGCACCAGTTCACCACATGGGAGGCCCCAGGTTCGGTTCCTGAGGACCTCTCCGAGCGGGCAGACCACCTTGAGAGGGCAAGCCGCCGTGGGCAGGGCAAAAAGCCACCACAGGCAGGGCAAAGGAAAGTCGCCCACAAACGGGGCAGAGCCGCCTGTACAGTGAGCTGACTAGGCGCGTTGCCGCAACAGAGGGAGACAAGGCAGACATAGAAGAACACAAAAATGAACACACAGCCAGAGCAAAACAGAAAAGGGGGGGATATGTAACAAAAAAAAAAAAAGAGAGAGAGAAAAAAAATAAAATGTCTTACAGGTTTTCAAGAAAGAACTTGGAAAATCAGTGCCTAGCCCACATCTTTCTCTGTCCAATGCCATTGCGATTGCAGTGAAGAACTCCATGGCTGGGTATGTTCTACTTAGAAGCAAGATAGGGAGCCAAGGCACATGAACTGTCCTCTTTCTTTTGCGATGTGTTTCCATCCCTCCAGGGAGGGAGCTCCAACTATGGGATCCCAGTGAAGGAAGGGGAATGAGTCTTGAATTCCCTCACTGTCCAACTGTTCAGATTTGCGAACTGAAGACCTTAAGGACCTAGGGGGGAAAAATCATCAAACCACTGGAATGCACTCTATTCTCAATTCAACTTTGAAATCCCTTCTTGGAACTGAATTATATAGTAGCAGCATCAAACCTGCTGAATACAAACACATATATAATTGAGTAAGTACAATATTTGTTCAGACTAGAGAACAAATCAATAATATGATTTTACTGAGTTAGCATATGGCTTATTAAAGTGTTGGTCTCTGAAACATTACCAGGAGTGTCACTACCTCCAGGATCTAAGTGTTCAAAAGGAGATAAAATCTCAGGTTTTTGAAACCAGTGAAAAATCAAAAGATCTTTGAAATTTAGCAGGAGGTTAATATGTCCTTGGGCAGTATTGAATCAAGTTGAAGAAAGGCCCCAAGGAGTGTGTTTATGCCGCTGCACTGTGCTTTGACAGCAGAGCTCCCCTGCCCCAAGAGACCAGCAGAGCAGAGCTGGGGGGTAGAGGGAGGGCAGAGAGGTGGACCTGGAAGGTGCCCGTCATCCCAGGATCTAACCCAAAGAGCAGCATATTCACCCACATATTAGGGACTGATGCACAAAAGAGGCTTTTTCTTTATGGCACAAACTATTTTTTTTTCTTTTCCCCTGTTCAAATGTGTGGGATTTTATAGCACCATGCTAGACCAGCGAGAGAATTACATGATTGAAATAACCAAGTGGAGGATACAGAGTGAAGGCTGAATTCAGAATGCTCTGTGAAAGTACATCTGTTTTATGAGACACACAATCTGTCTCATTCCAACCTGCATTTCTGGGTCACTTGAGACATTTAAACTGCACTTATAATTAACAGCTATTTTTAAACAGCAAAAAAATAGAGCACTGGTAAGGTACAAAAGCATTAAAATTGCCCCAGTTTCACTTTTCAATAGGACACACCATGGCAATATGCTTCAAGATCAAAGAGAGCTCAGAAAGAGAGAGAGAGAGAGAGAGGCCGATCCGTGGGGATAAATTGTTCCCATTATGATGGTGTAAGAATGGAGTTCTTTCAATTGAAACAATTTAATAACCACATTCATTATATTGGTGTCCATTTGGTTTTATCTGAGCAGTTTTTGCATAACTGGGGAGCAAGTTCAATTGAGCTTATTCTCTAGAAATTAAGATGTGCCGGGTTTGACACTCAGAAATTAAGCACTAATAGTTGACAAAACAGTTGTCTCGCCATTCCCCCTGGATGTAGCAAGATCTGCCTACCACTAATTATGTCAAATACAAATGCATTCTCTAAAAGACATGCCCCAAAATTTCATTAGCTCATTTCAAGGCAGTTAATGTTACATTATGGTGACAGGATATCAGAGTCTCTTCCTTGGAACATGTTTATAGAATCACTTTGCAAAGCATCACTTGCATTGCTTAAGTATAGCATTGCCATCTGTAAACTTGCTTTTCCCTCAGCTATCAAAAGAGGAAATCTTTTCAGAGCAGTCTTCTAATATTCTTTTGAGATCAAGACAATCGAATAGAATCACGACAAACACTGAAAGTGCCGATTTAATGATGAATCAGGGGATTGCTGATTTGGGAGGGGGAAAAAATCACCACTTTTTCAGGGTTGATTTCAGCTGTGGATATCTACATACTAGAAAGAGTGTTGGATTTCCTGCCAACCAGCTTTCCTGAGAATGGTTACAGTTGCCGGTTCTCAACTGCACTATGGAGCACAATGTGTCACTTGAAGTGTAGTTTATTCTAAAGTGCTATTTTTTAAAGATATTAGGAATGGAACTATAGAAATGCATACAGAAGAAAACCCAGGGTTTGTATATGATGTATTAGACATACACAATCCATTCCTTTCTGCTCCCCTCTCTAGGAGCTAAATCATGTACAGGGACATTTAAAAGACATTTCCCAATGTACACTAAATCCTTTTTTGTTTTCTTATTGCTGCCAAACAAGCCGAGAATAAGGATCTGTTGAAACATACATTGGGTGGCAACTTCATAATAGCTGCATTTCTTTCTTTCTTCCAGAAGACAAAGTATAAAAACTAAGAAGTTCCCCTTACCTCTACTAAAGCTTTTAAATGATGGCTTTTCCAGAAGCAACTGCACTTCTCTCACTAGACCATTTCCCCAGGTGGGATTTGCTATATAAAACCACCATGGATTGGCTTATTGAGGAAAGAAGATAGACTTGTACAAATCACTGGAAAGATAAATAAGCTATAGAGATCGATAAATAAAAGCCAGGCAGGAAAAAAATCAAACTCTGGCATTCCAGACCAATTAAGATGTTATTTACTGCCCATGTGATTGTAACTTCGATGCTCTCCTTCCTCGTTTTCACACCACAGGCATTTGTTTTGCTGAGAGAAAGATATATAACTGATGTGTAAATAGAAAATGATATAGATAGATTTTATGTCCCATAAAACTGTTAATCTGTGCTCCACATTAAATATAAAGTACATTTTTTATTTAGACACTGCACTGGTATAATTAAAATAAAGTATGCTAGCTTTATTTTTTCAGTAAGTCATTTCCAACCATAGAGATCAAATAACAGCGCAACAGCAGCATGAAATGTGGTTATAATAGACTGAGACCACATTTCCTGAAACTAAAACATGGGAGATAATAGTGTGAAGGTACAAATTAAATGCAAACAAAACAGATTCCCTATTGTTGCTAATCCCTGGATTGGGTTTCAGTGGGGAAATCAGCTGTTAAGTTTTAACTTGTTTGTACAGTAATCATTGACATGTTATCAGTTGCATTTTGAAATAGTAATGGAAACTATCAGTGAAGGATTCCAGACAACTACCTGTCCACCTTTCAGGAAGTGTATGGAAGTAGCCTAGGGCGATTCCAATAAAAATATACTGCCCAGACTGTGCCTCCGGGACACTTATGGCAGTAGGCAAACACTCATTGACTCATTTCGTAATTGATGTATATTTTTGTGGCAACCTACTTTTACTCGCCCGGCAGAAGCTCTTTTTTATTTCAAAGGTGTGTCAGCATGCCTTAGCAAGATCCCATTTTTGAGGTGACTGCTCTGAAAACATCTCAAATTTTAACACTAGGGAATTTTAGAGTAGGTTTGTGCTACAATTTCTGTTTTCCTATGCCGTAGTAAGCCTACATGCCACAGAGGAAATGTGGGACTGGTGTAATATGGATGTTTCTAAAAGTTGAAAAAGACGATTAAAAGTGAATTAGCAGAGTCACCTGTTCTCTCAGCTCAATTTCACACAGACCTAGCTGCTAGTGTTTAAAATTGTCAGTGAGCAATTTGTTTCCTGGGATTTTCAAGTGCACTGACATGAGTAGTCATTCTGATGAGAAAGCTTTATTCTGGACAAGCAACTAACTCATGCTTTGGGGCTTTCTGGTAAACAATCTTCCTAGTCTTTTTATAAAATGGCATGTGTCTTATAATCCTATAATTTGCAGCTCTCACTTGACTTTCAGGAAAGTTTGGGGCATGTTACACTCTACAACTACAAACGACAGTAATAATGTATGTGAAGAAAATAAACACATTTCTTCCTCACTTACAAATACTATCAGACCATCTTCTACCATATGGTTCACTGTCTTATACAGTCCCATGCCTTATACATTATATCTAAAGTGTACACCCAGTGGCTCTCACTTTTATCACAGAGTTCTGCAGTCATTGCCCCAGTAAACCTCTGAACGTTTTCCTTAGTCCAAAAGAAAAAAATCCCACCCACACTCAATTATTGACCCTTAGCAAATATGAGGGTGTTCTCTCATGAACTTTAACAAATGTACAATACTAATACATCGTGCTAATAATAGGTGGGTGTATGGAAAATATACCAAGTGTATGCAATGGACAATAGTTAGTGGTTATTGTCTGATCATGTTCTTTCATAATCTGTAATAAATGTTCCTCAAAAATATAAGGTGTTGGTGGAGGGGTGATGTTTGGGAATTCTGCACATTATGCATGATTGTTTTCTAAGCTCACAATTTCTCTAATTTAAAAAAAAAGTTTAAAAAAACTATCAGATACTACCAAAGCTTCTCTGAGTCCCTTTGTCACCTTGAAGCCTAATGTCTCTGAAAGGAAAATAAAAAGCCATATATACAAAGGTTAACCAAACCTTCATCCATTCTCCTTCCTCTGCAAAACAAAGTACACATATCCTTAGGGTCAAAAAGATGGTGCACTGGGGTGCAAAAAAAAAAAAAAAGAATATCTATTTTTATTTATTTATATAATAAAAAGAAATTAAGCTTTACCAATAGTAAATATATAGCTAAATAATAGCGCTGTATGTAATCTATAAATAAAGGTACATACATTGGGATGACATAATTACAATTTTTTAACTATAGTCATGCAGGATTTTAAAAGTTTGGAGACTACTGGGCTGGTCAATACTGTTAATCCTTCAAATATTGTTATGAAAAAGAACTCACAGAGGCTCCATATAATGGGCAGAATGACAGCCCCCCCCCAACACCAAAAAAAAAAAGAAATAGCAACAACCTAATAACCAGAGCCTGTAAATCTGTTACCTGACACTGCAAAAGGGTGTTTGCAGATGGGATTAAAAGTATGGACCTTCAGATGGAGAGACTATCCTGGATTATCTGGAAGGGCCCTTGAAAGTGGCGAACCTTTCCCAACTGTGGTCAGAGAGAGAGATGTGACAGCAAACAGGGTCCGAGAAATGAAATGTGAGAAGGATTCGACATACCATTGCTAGTTTTGAAGATGGGGGAACAGGACCATGAGTCAAGGAAGGAAGGTAGCCTAGCCTCAAGAAGCTGGAAAAAGCAAAGAAAAAGTTTCTCCTCTTAAGCCCCCAGAAACCAACACAACTCTGCCAACAAGCAATTGTAGCCCAATGAGACCAATGACCTACAGAACCATAGAAGAATACATTTATATTGTTTTAAGGCCCTAGGTTGTTGGTAAATTGTTCCGGCAACAGAAAACTAATACACTCCATCTGCCTTGACTAATGCAGATCTAAGGAACTGGACTCAAGTTGCAATCATTTGAATATCTTTTGGTTTACATCTCCTGATTTGACATCAGTAGGGAAACAAATAGCAAAGTATGACATGATGTGTTGACTAAATATTATTTGCAAAGATGTAAATAGATAGGAACAAGTTCTTTGGTCAAGAAGAGGTAAGAGTTTCAGAAATGATCTTTATCCATTATCTGAATGTTATTTGCAGTGTCACCAAATATCAAAAAGGAGCAAGGGAGCAGATGTAGTTCAAGTGGTTGAACACTTGCTTCCCATGTACGAGGTTCTGGATTCATTCCCTGGGACCTCCAAAAAAAAAGGAGTAAAAAAGTTAACTTGAGAATAAGTTGCATTTTCTCCAAATCTAAGGCACTTGGAGAATTTTAAAACTCATTCCTCAACATTTGAACTTCAGAAGGTAAAATCTCCAGGAATGACAGTCTCATGCTGGAAACATTAATATGCCAGCATGAAATAACATCATTCTGTAGGACGTAATAAAGGCATGAATTATGTCAAATTGTATTTGGTTCACAGACGTTACTGTGCTTCTTATGGACAGACACAGCTAACAGGCACAAGAACACCTGCCCGTCTCCCTCAGAAAATTAGTCATGTGCACAAACATCAGTCTGAGAAATTAGGAGACCATTTGTGGCAAAACAAAAATGTGCAGTGTTATAGATACACCTCCTAAGGATATGGAATATCTCTTGTTACAGCAGAACATAATTTTTCTTCTAGTCTTGCTCACTGTAGAAAGAGCCATTAAGCCATTTACATTGCAAGTGGTGGCTTCTACTCCTGTTAGGTAATATAAAATGCCAAATGAGCTTGCTGCTATGCTGTAGAGTTCTGTCATTATGGACTCTGGCCATTAACTGGTTTGGGGTCATTGGCCATTCCAGTTAATGGGAGGAATCTATTCTTCCTTAACTTAAATGTTCAATAGTATCTCCTATTGAAATGGACTAGATTCCAATGATATGCTTCATTATGCATGTACCGATCTACTTGTGTATAGGTTTCCCTGCATTTATTTATTTAGGGTAAGAAATCAGAGTCCATTTTGTAAACTACTTGCAGGCACCCATGTGTAACAAAGTTGTTTAAAAGTTTGGGAAAAATGTGGCAGAAGGAAAATGCCAGTCTCTATAAGCCTCATTGTGATTTAACCCTTTTGGAGCTAGAGTGTTAAAGGAGGTGGGGAATGCTGCCTTTCTCTTCTTTTCTCTTCTCTGCAGAGTGCCTGTAGATGACACTGCAAAGAACCATCAACTTCTGCTACCACCTTAATAATAATGTGCTCAGTTAATCTACACAACATAGTCATCCTCTCAAAAAAGTAATTCACTTCTTTAAAAATGGGAAGGAAAATAAATATGGTGCAGTAAAATTGTTGAGTAGGGGAATCTATCTGGACATTTCACAAAACATTTCATTATGCTGACAATTCCCAGAAGTACTCTCAAGAGTGCTTTAAGCTGGGGATTACTGCACTGGAGCTGATGGACTTTTTTTGTAGCCCCTTTAAAAGGCAGTGAACCGTTTTTCTATTTTATTTAAATAATGCCCCTTAAAATGGATTTTTAGAGGTATAATAACTCCTTAAGAGTCAGTTATGCTAAACAGTTTCTCTTGATAGAAATGTTGTAAAACTCGTTAACTGCACAATTTCAGATGCCGGCTTGGTGAACACTAACTGACATGTGAATGACCAGAGTTTGTAAAATAAATTGCAATAGTTGTTGTATCACACAGCTAGCTTTGCGTGAGCTGGAGGCCACAAGGGGCTCCAACCTGACAGAAAATTACTTCAAGATGAATGAAAAGTGCTTGTTTCTCTTTATTAGTTTTTAGAGAACAATGGAAATGTTGAATTGTTTACAGAAGAGCTGATTAAATGTGGTCAGTGGGGCCATGTCCCTCCTGCTAACTGTTGGCCTCCTACTCCCTCCCCCAACCCACATGCTCCCACACCACACCCCTCCCAGCGCCCAACCCCCACCCTTTGCTCCCTACCACATGCATCTTCTTATAGGCTATTATGGCTGCACATCTGTGTGTGAAATGTGCTCATTCTGACATTCCACTGCTGCTCAGCGCTGCAGAGGCCTTTGTTAGGTAAAACGCTGTTGTCAAGCCTAACAAGCAGGTCATGCAATTTGCTGGACACTGCAGCTGAGAATAGTCCACAATGAATTGCTTCGGCCTCAAACAATGCTCCGTTCCATATTGGAATACGTATGTATTCCTTTCATTGTGCGGCACTACAAAAAGTCATGACATTTTGTTCTGTTAAGGCTTTGATTTAAAAAAAAAAAAAAAAAAGGTTGCTGGGGGTTAGACTACCACAGAATAGCCTTTTTGTTGTATTTACTTAAGATAACTACTGTCTTATGGCTAAAGGAAAAAGACATGAAGTGCTTTAATTGGTCATTTGTGGTTTAAATTCCATCATGCCTTACCAGATTACCAGAAAGCACAGTAAGAAAAAACGCACTAGCTACCATTTTAACTGACTTGTGTGGTGTACTTAAAGAGGTGGTCAAAACCAGGGCATTTAGGAGGAGGTTGTGGGGAAGGATTCTCACTATGTATTTCCACAAAGTAAACAGCCTTTGATAGAAAAAGTATGAGAATGCATTAATAAGCATATGCCACGCAGGGAGAAAATACTCTTAACCAGGCCAAGCTAAATGAATCAGACTCAGAAGATGTTTTTGTGAACTGTAAAATTAAGAAAAAGTAAATCACTGCCATTTCAGCCCAACAGCCTTCCATGGCCCATCCCCTTCCTTGGCCTAAAGTCTCCTTTACACATACACACGATGGGGAAATCAGCACTAATAGGGAGCAGTTTCAATGCTATTTGTGGCGTTCTGGCACAATACATAGCACACACCCCTAATGTGCAAGCAGAATTCTCTTCCCTCTGTGCAGAACATGCATTCTGAGCCTATTATGTATATAAACAATGGCATATGTAATTACCTTTCTAGGGTGGCAATTATTCCTCAGAATCAACAACCAGAGTCAAAGCATGCTCCCCCAAAAGACATTTGGGGATCAATTCTGGGTCAATTACATCAGGCTTTGATTTATCACATGGTGTCAGGCCATTTTAAAAAAGAAAATTAAAAAAAAAAAAGCTTTATGAGGTAAAGTCTAAAGGCTTGACTTGATTTGGTTTCTTTCCAACTTTGCTTTCTCGCACTTGCTCTGTCCTTCCCCCATTCTCAAAACAACTGTGATTTGCTGGGTTTTATCTGTGAGACAGTTTGCTGTAAAGGAATATTAAATGCAATGAATCTGGACCATGTCCAGATTTGATCTTCCCCCTCCCCGAGGCACAGGAATTTCTCCTGGAATGCAGACCAAGAGGTCTGGATTCGACTCCCTATGACCTCAGCAAGATACATAACCTCTGCTGTGAATAGTATCTATTTCATCTGGCTGTTGTGAGGTACAAATGAGAATTAAGGCAGAAAATATGAATGTAAAGCACTTAGATCAGTGCCTTGCACATCACGAGTAGCCAATGAGCAGAGCTATTGTCATTCTATTAATGGATGAGCCAAAGAAGGGAGGAGCCCCTCAGAAGGCCCCACCCCTGTGTAGAGTCAACAAGTAGAACAAGGGCCAGCAGAAGCAGAGTGGACATTGGTACAAATAACAGGGCTGAACACGAGACATGAATTTAAAAACCAGTAGACTAGACTCTATATGAAGTCTACAGTTAATCTAGACTCATTCTAAGTAGATTGATTGTTAATTACAAACCAATAAAGGTGCTACACTCTCTTTTATAAAGCCCTAACAGTCATTGGTGAAGACAGCTACTTCATACTCCTTGATCACCAAACATTCACAAATACCTACCACGCACCAGGCACTAAGCTAGGTGCCAGGAATACAGAGTTGGCCCCTCTGAAAACTCTCCCAGAATGGGAAATAAATATCTACTATTTAGTATAATACAGGTTAATAAAGCTGGAGAGGGTGCCATGGATCAAAGAGGAGAGAGCTACTAACAATGCTAGGAGCAAAGGGGCTGGTTGGGAAAGCTTAACGGAGGAGATAAAGAAAGCTAAAAGGTGAACAAGCAGAAATGGCATGCTAGGTGAAGGTGCAGCATAGACCATCAAAGGGCATGGCATATGCATTTCGAGTGGC
>PVKH010016307.1:0-15784 GCA_004027955.1 Chaetophractus vellerosus
TGCAGATCAGTTTAGAGATGTAGGTTTAGAGGTCATCAGAGGCTGCTCGGTAAGCATCAAAGTAATTGCTGTGAGCCATCACTGCTAAAACTGACCACTAGAAGACCAATAGTGATCATTAGCACTGAGAGAGTCACATGACTGCTGATGGAATCCTACCAAAAAGCTGCCAATCCTAAGTGGAACTGGCAAGCAGTACTACTGAAGACTATCTACCCATGTGCTCTCATAGCACAGCTCCTGTCAACTTTACCCCATAGCCCTCTATTTCTTAGAGAACATCTCAGAACTGGGACTACATGATCTTCATTTCTATGCCACCAGTACTTAGCCTAAAGGCTGAAACAGTAAAAGATAAATAAACATGTAATGAGGGAAGAAAGGTAGAAAGGAAGAGATTAAAAAGAAAGAAAGAGGGTGCTATTACTGAGACAAACAAATTCATTGCCAGACTGGGTATATCTGAATGTCAAAAAATACTTTTCCTCTCACTGTGATTTACTCTTTGGCCTATTATGTGGGTAGAATGGGCTGGAGGGCAGGTTGCTGAGGAGGATGAGCTGGAATGGAGGAAAATAGTATTGTTGACTTTTCAAATAAGAGCTCAAAGTGAAGAAGAAATAAAGTTACTCACTAATAAATCTCATGGGTTGGAACTCCAAAATGTTAAGCTACCTAAAGAAAACCTAATTTAAAGTTTTTCTTATATTTTTGGTAGATGGCTTGACTTGGGAAGTTGCAAATAATTTTTTTGAAAAATTGGAAAAAACAAATCAGGATGAGATAGATACCTGCAATGACTTATCTTTGTTCATTTGGAAAAGAAATATTGTGGCACTAAGTTGTCAAGGCTGTTTCATAGGAAAAAAATGAAGCTCATGCTCTATAAATTTCAGTGTGGATACAAAATATGGGAAGATCAAAGAGAGTTCATGCTTGTGAGAGAAACCTACAAAAATAAAAGGATGCAGTAAAACAGTGGTAAATGTAGAATTTATTTCAAAGTTCAGCCAAGGTACATGTCGTTTTGAGAGTCTGAAGGAAGTGAAGTCTTCAATAATATTTCCAAGATACTTCAGAACATTACAAGGTGTGGACTTCATGAAAACCAACAAATCTTGAATTCATGATACTGAACGTGTTGTGATAACACACTAAAGTCATTTTAGAGTGTGTAGGAGCAAAAGCAACCTTTTAGGACTCTTGGCAAGTACAGGCCTAGTCACTGGGAGAGTTGTAAAATCATGCTGATTAGGACTTACCTCCCAATTGATTTGATGCCTGATTGTGACCTGAAGCCATTTATCAAGTGAAAGCAAGACAGAGCTAATGAGTTATACATTTATAAAAAAGATGGAGCTTGTAAAATGTTGCATTTGAAGGATAGTAATGTCTGTGGGTGTGAACTGTCTTCCCTGAGAAAACATGTAATCCTGATTTTTCACTCTTTAAGTAAAGAGAAGAAATTTGGTAAAGTTATCATTTATACCTTTCCCAATTTATAAGAAAACTTTGCTCATTAATCAAAGTATATGTACATATTCAAAAGAGATATATACCAGATTTTTTTTTTTGATGAAACGAAGGTGGGGTTTAGGAAAAGAGCTAACTATAACTTCCTAATGTTCCCAAAGAAAAATTACTTACCCGAGTGGGAGGAAGAATTAATAAAATAGTTTCATGCATTTCTTATGATGCATATTTCTACAAATTTCACTATTAAATTTCATACACTCATGTAATATTTTAAAAGACAGGTGGTTTATCGTCCTAGTCATTATATATAATTGAATTTATAACCTTCTTTTCTACTTTCTCTTCTTTAGGATCTCACTTCTCTCTCATACATATCTTCTTTCTGCATACTGTCTCACTACTACCATTTTCTAAAGCACTTCTATTCATTCTCTTTGCCCTCAGCCAATGTATCTTTGGAACCCTAAACTTGTCTGTCTCATATGACCTAGTTGGCAAGATGCTTTTACATTCACCCAGTTCCATTTCTCCTTATGTTAATTATAAAAGAAATTTGTTTTTTTTATCCTTGACACTTTTGACAAAGGTAAAAAGTGTCCTTGGTATCCTATCTACTTTACACTATCTGCACATAATTATACAACTATGGTTTACACATGATAAATGCTTAATAACTTTTTCTGGATTTAATGGATTTGACTTATGTATTAGCCAAAAGAGTGCTAATGCAAAATACCAGAAATTTGTTGGCTTTTATAAGCTGTATTTATTTGGAGTAGAAGCTTACAATTACCAGGCCATAAAGTATAAGTTACTTCCCTCACCAAAATCTGTTGCCACATGTGGGAGCATGACATCTGCGAGGATTCAGGCTTCCTGGATTCCTCTCTTCCCAGGGCTGATTTCTCTCTGGGCTCAGCTGCTCTGGGCTCTGATCTCTGCAGCTGCAAACTATCAGGTGAATGGCTCATCTTTCTTCCCAGGGCCTCTGCCATGTCTAATCAAGCCCTCTCTCTTTCCTCATGTATCTGCTTCTTGTGTATTTACTTCCTGGGCTCCAGGATCAAAATTCCAACCTCCCTTCTCTGTGGTGCAGTTTCCCTGTGAGCCCCACCCACCAAGTAACATGGCCCAATCAAGTGATAGTGAAACCTCTGAATCCAATAGAATCTAATATGCCCAGAGGAAAAGACCAGTTCACAAACATAATCCAATATTTATTTTTGGAATCCATAAATAATACCAAACTGCTACAACTTATTTTCAGCTCTCTATAAGATAATGCCTCCCTTCTCAAGAATTCCATACCTTTTAAGTGGAAGTTGGAGCTATCTTTTTAGTAAGTGACCTAGTCACAGTCACAGTCCATACCCCTCTCTTCTCAAACCTCACATTTCAGTGATTATAACCTTTCTTCTTGATTCACTCCTCTTCTATTCTCTAGAGTCATCTCTCTCATTCTCTCCAATGTCAGACTGGGTCTATTACAACATCAGATAGAATCAGAAGTAATAAATTGCTCCATAGAAAGGAACAATGCACAGATAATTGTCAGCCTGCTCTAATGTCTTGTATCTTTGCTTTCCTCAAGTTTCTCCCAACTCAATCCATTGAAAAGCCACATATCAATCAGCTGGATCCTGATCTTGTTTTAAGTCAGGGATTCTTTTCAATTGTGTCCCACCACTTGAAAGCTAATGTTTATTGGGTACCACTGAAAAGTCCTCACTGATGCTTAAAAGGTGAGTGCTATTTACAGATTGGGAATTGAAGCTTATAGAATTTATTTAACTTGCCATGAAATACCAGTAACTAGTAAGTTTAAAGATTTATATCTGTTGGCTTAGAAATAATCCACCACAAAGCATGGGATCTGGTGCCCCAGTTGTAGCAGAAAAATTGCCTTTTGACACAGTAGAACTGAGGAACAAGTATCTATAGAGGAACAAGTATCTATATTGTACTAAATTGCATTTCTTCCTTCTTTTACCCCTGACCACTATGTTTTTCCAAGTCATGAAACTAGGCTTCTGCTTTAAGCTAAACTCTTTAAGTTTGGCTATTCTCCTTTCTCAAGTCCAACTTTATAGCTGAAGCCCCATGGTCATGTGAGAGAATTCTATAAAATCTCATACTATTTACAAATATCATCTGTTGTTTTTTTTCCCTAGAAAACCCTGACTAATACAGCTTGGTACCAGGAGTGGTTCTTGAGAAACAGAATCTTAAAAATGGGATTTCTGAAGTGGTTCTGGGCATTTTATAATTGGCTTTCTACTCTATTTGGGCTCAAGGTTACTAATGACTCCCTTTCCAAAAATCAAGAAGCCACTGACAGTCCATGGCATGAGTTGGCAATGCAGATATGCAAAATATCACCATTGGATTCCACTACTCCCATCCTTATGAAAGGCAAGGATCTGGGTGAGAGTGTTTTCAACACCTTAACAGAGATTTGTTGAGTCAAAAGGTACAATTATTTTGGCTGGCTCATCCTAAATACTCTGTATACAGTTACAAAAGAAAGAGGTGAGTTAAAGGCTTAAAATTTACAACTTAGATGCCACATGAATGATATGAAAGTTTCTATGTGTGCTCTGAAAGAAAATCTTCTTTTATGCAGCCGCAGCCTTGAAATCTCTGGAAACCAGACTCAGAGTCTCATTGTAGGAGTAGCGGAGTTACAAAGGAAACTAAAATCTCAACATAGCAGTGTCTGCTGTTAAAGTGAAGGCATTGATTGGAAAGGAGTGGAACCCTGAGGATTGGGATGGAGACATATGATATTGGTATTTGAAACCCTAAATCTGCTGAGACGTTACCAGGTACAATTTGTGTGTAATGATACACTTTGTGAAGACCACACAATGTCAAGCTTTTATCACCTAGCCTCCAGCCTGCCCCCAGAGAGTCTGGACTGCCTCCCAGCCCCAATACCAGCCAAATTCCAGCATGCATTGCCCAACCTCCAATGAAGGTTAATTGAACTAACATTCACTAAGGACTCCTCTTTATTATTACACCTAGGCTTTTTAATGCTATCATGATTGAAAACACTTAGTGTTTTATTGACAAACCTATGAAGGTAGAAAAAAATCAGAATAATATTTTACCAGCTAATTTTTTTCAGACAGCCCATCTGAAAATCATATTACCAAAAGTTGATAAGATATGCTTTATAAACATACCTGGCTTATTATAAATAGAAAAAATCACAATAGTCTCTACCTTTCTTACTTGCTAATAGTCATTGCCCTTCTGACCTGGCCTCCTGTTCATATGTCTTTTTTAATTTTAAGCTGTGAGCAATGTCAATTTATAGCATATTGGTCCCTCCCCCCACCCCCCAAATCAGAAGGATTGTCTTCTTGAATGTAAAGCAATGTTATTTCAGGTTTTACTCAAGGAACTGCATATTTGTTACCAAATTATTTCCCAAAAATGACTTGTAACACTTGGACTAAATAGTATATATCTATAGAGCTTTCACAAAGGGAAATAAGATGATTCTCTACCTGATTGTAAACTAATGTCCTTCACATGATTGTGGAGAACTAAGGAACCAATATGAAATGTTTTATTTGTGACCTTTTCCTTTCAGAATAACATTCCAAAAGATGATATTCCCCAATTATACTGTTAGTTAGGGTTTTTATTACAAACACTTACAAACTCAGAAGTGAAAAAAAAGTAAAGCAAACAAGCAAAAGCCACTTCTGTTTTTCAATCCTTTGGACTAGACTGGATAGAGTAATTTAATGGATATCAGAGCCAGACATTGTTCTTGGCATTTGGAATCAATGGAAAAGGAAAACATGGTTCTAAGTAGTTTACCACTTCGTGGATCAGCCTAAAAAATAAACAGGAAATTACAGTATATAAGCTGATAAGTAAACAAAAAATCAAATAAATTGGCAGGATAAATACGGCAAGGCTGCATTCCTCCTTCAATCAGGGAAGTCCTAGCTCAGAAAGAGCAATGAAGAAACAACCACTTTTCCACTTGTTTAAAAGGACCATGGATACAACATCCATAATCTCATCTACAGTGATTGAACTTGCTAGGATTTTCCACATATGAATTATTTTTTATAAAAAATGCTTTTGTTTAGATAGCATGCTATCATGTGGTTAATTCAGTTGCCTATCTTCCATATTTTGTTTTCATAAATGACGGCCTCAGGAATGTGTCTGGAAATAGGTCAAACCCATAAATACTGTGACTGAGGATATAGGGCAATTGTGGCATAAATGAACTGTTTTTGAATTTTATTATACTGATTGTGCAGTTAACTTTGTATTTTACTCATTTGAAACAAATGTCCAAATCTCAATGAGGACTGTCTGTATCGAAAATTCAGAGATTTCTACCATAATAAAATCAATTTGCTCTGATAACTCTTGTCCAACTCTCCATAGCTTCACTGCCACCAACAACACATCTGCTCAGTTTTCTTTACAGATATGGAAACTATTGACCTTTCCAAAATCCCATATTTCATGATTATGTAATAACTTCATTAAATTTGCAATGCTAATTCCATATTTATAAAATAATTTTATATATATCTGAACCACTGAGAAGGTGGTAGCTGTCTCTTCCACTGAGTGAGAGGTAATCTCTTTCCTTTCAGCCTTCCATCTGAAATCTTAGTTAACCACACATATAAAAATCTTTTCATTTATTTTTAGTTTGTATATCTCTTCTCTTTCTTTCTAGTATGCAACATCCTCTAGCCCTAATCTTTCATACATATCAACTTACCTCAAAAAAGGAAGTATAATTAACTTTCGTTGCCACCTGCCAGTTTACTTTTTGGATAGCTCAGAATAAGGAGTCCCAAGTATCTGAAGGCAAATTTCCAAGTCCAGGTATGAAGCCAGGGTCATTTGTCTTGTCCATTCTTGACATTCTCAATTTTTTTTTATAAAACCAAGGAATTTTTAGTGACTCTGTGCATGATATTTTGTTTTTCTGGATTCTCTGCCTAGAATATGACAAAGTATACACTAGATTTTAATAGAAATCATAGAGCTGTTTTTCTTTCCTGTTCCACAATATTCACAATTCATCAGCCTAATGTTAAGTATCATACTTAGAGCAGTTCATACCTTCTAAAAAATGTTTTCTAGCTGTGATAACATGATTATTCCATGTGAACAAAAAACTATAAAGAATACTAGAATGAACTGAAAAGTTGAAAAAGAACTATACAATAAAGCACTTTTGATGAAATATTAGGCACATATAAATTGTAAGCTATTCAAAATATGAAGAAGAAGGATATTACACATTTAAGATTTTAAGTTGATAGAGGAAGATTCTGAGAAGAGTGAATTGGATTGCATATCCCCAACTTTCCTCCCTGGTGGAATTAGCTACTACTTCACAAGTTCCCTCCAGGCCAAATATTATTTTGGAGAATACATTAAGACTTACTGGACTGTGTTGTAAAACTCTTGCCAGCTTAATACAGCTTAATACTGGTGAGTGAACCTGTTGTCAAGAATCGTTGGGGGCAAGAAAAGAGTCATATAATATCCAGGGTATGAATTTTTTTCAATCAGCCCTCTGAGAGAAAAGCAAAACAACCGAAAAAAAAAGGTCCTCTTTTGAATTATAACTATCCCACTCATAAAATTAGTGAGAATTACCTTTGACTTTTCCCGTTGATGATTTCCCTTAATTTATAAGGGTACCTTCCACTCATTGGTGGAAGATAAATGTGGGAAGAGAAGGAGTACCTTCCACTCATTGCTGTAATATAAACTTGGATAGAGAAAGGAGAAGGAGCTACTAAGGGGGGATAAAATGCCTTATAGTTATTTTCTTGAATAAAGAAGTACATTTACTCAAAGGAGTATGAATTGTTTGGTATTTTATGCAACACTTATTCCTGTATGATAGCATACCACAGTTCGATTTACATTACCTGTATATGTTTATTATTTTCCCAAACTTTAAAATCTTCTGCCCAGACTTATATCCCCACCTCTAGAACTCAATTCATAACTTGGGCATCTATTAGTTAGTAAATCACAAACTCAGTATTCCAAAATTGCAATAGCTTTTCCAAGTCACCTACAAATGTTCCCTTCTTGCAAATATACCTAAGTGACCATTAAATTTAGCATTCAAACTGGAACGCTTTTGAGAATTAAAGGGTGTTCTTAAAAGTGTCCCTTATATTGTTTCCAACCTTTCAGTATTTTATGTGTGTGTGTGATTACCCTGTAATTTATCACATGCATTCTGGACTTTGAAAGTAAAATAATTGGTATTTCTCCCACCCTTCAGAAGGCCTTTAGATCATTTTAATTCCTTTAACTTTCCCCACTCACATTGCCACTGTTTTCTTGTACCTGAATTTTACATACACTTTGAATGCCACATGTCATTTTTATAATAACCTTATAGAGTCAGTATTCATTTATATTTACTCACAAAGTTATTTTAGTAGAATTTTGAGAATTTAGCTATTTCAAAACTTAACCATAATTTCTGCAAGGCCCTACTTGCATTTCATCTATACTCATATGGAAGACAAGATTTTGGAATCCTCACTCAAAAAATAAGACAATTAACTATGGTACTCTCATCCCCACTCTGTAGATACTGAACACCAATTCTTAGATACATTAGTCCTGTGAAGCTGTTAAAAGTGTGACTTAAGCTCTTGCCTCTCGATCTCCCCCTCAACTCAAATGGAGAAAGAGATGTGAGATGCCAAACTAAGCCTCCCTGTTATCCTCTGTGTCCTGGCTTGTAGATCATCACTACTTTTTTTGCAGTCCCCAGCTTTTCTGTTGTTCTCAGTGGGATGTTGTTTCTAAATTAATTAATCTACCATAGCCAGAAGCAGAAGACCCATTTCTTGACATTTTAAATAGCTCTTTGATAGCTTAAAGATTTTATTTTTATCTTATGTTATAGTTTTAACTCAGTTTGCTGAATGGTAGATTTGTTTTTATTTATTTTTCTCAGTAGTTGGTGCATGATATTTGCATTTCCCCCCACGTTTTAGATGTTCTCAGGAATCACCCCTCTAATAGTGTTTCTTTTCAATTCTCAATGTCCTCTCTTCTCCAACTCATTTTAGACATGTTGGAGATGCTTATTAGAGTTTATCTGTTAAATATTTCCTTCTTTGTGCTAAATTTTGTGTGGTTTCCTCTTAACTATATTCTTATTTACTAATTCTCTCTTCAGTATTGTCTTATAAACTGTTGAATAGCTCTTTTGATACTTTTATTTAGTAACATTTTTTCATTTCTCTAATCTGTGTTCTTTGCAAATGTAGATGTCTTTTTCTATAATATTCAGTGTTTGATTAATAGTTTATATTGCCTCAGTCATCTATTTGAACTTTTTTTGACATTTTAATCACTTTCAGATTTCTTTAATTTTCTAAATTGTGTGATCATAATGTTCCTGTTAATTTTATTTGCAGTTTCTCCTAACATTTAGTTATGTCTGCATGCTTTTAATCTTAGACAGTGACCTTATTTTTTCACATGAATTGTGTATACCCTGAGTTATGAATGTCCCACTTGTGGCTGCTTTGCATTTGATAATGAATTTAACTAAGATGGTGCAGCAGTTTGATATTATCGATGAATTCCTAAAAGAAATTGTGATGGTTAGGCTAGTGTGTCAACTCAGCCAGGTAATTGTGTTCAGGTGTTTGGTTCAGCAAGCACTGGGCTAATTGTAATACAAGAGCATTTATGGACTTCAATCACCAGTGAGTTTACTGTGTGGATGGCTGATTACATCTGCGTCAATCAGGGAGACTGCATCAGCAATGGATGATGCTTTTATCCAATCAGTTGAATGCCTTAAAAGGGGAAGTGATTTCAACATTCAGGGAGAATTTCCCAGCTCCTCTTTGGACAACCAATTTCTCCCAGAAACTCATCAAGAATCTTTCATTGGACTTTCATCAGAGCCCCTGGTTTGCAGCCTACCTGCGGAACCTGGATTTGTGCATCCCCACGGTCACGTGAGAGACTCTTATAAAATCTCTTATTATTGACAGATATCTCCTCTTGATTCTGTTTCCTGGAGATAACCCTGACTAATACAGAAATATTGGATTATGTTTGTAGACTGGTCTTTTCCTCTGGGTATATTGGAGTGTATTGGATTCAGAGGTTTTACTTCCACTTGATTAAATAATGATTAAGGCTTTGATTGGGCCATGTCAGTAGGATGTTGAGTCCCTGCCCACTTTGTGGGTGGGGACTCACAGAGAAACTGCACCATAGAGAAGGGAGGTTGGAGTTTTGATATTGGAGCCCAGGAAGTAAACACACAGGAGAAGAACACAGAGGAATAGAGACAGCTCCTTAGACAAGCCCCAGAGAGAGAGACAGAGCTGTCTGCCTGATAGTCTACAGCTGGTCTTGTGGCAAGAGCACAACAGCTGAGCCAGGAGAGAAGCAAGTCCCGGGAAGAGAGGGACCCAGGAAGCCTGAACCTTTGGCAGATGTTGGCAGCCATCTTGCTCCAACACATGGCAATAGACTTTGGTGAGGGAAGGAACTTATGCTTTATGGCCTGGTAACTGTAAGCTTCAACCCCAAATAAATACCTTTTATAAAAGCCAACAGATTTCTGGTATTTTGCATCAGCACCCTTTTAGCTGACTAATATAGTTGGGGCCAATTTTCATGGTAATTACTTAGCTTATGGCTTCTTCTACCTTTACAGGCATGGGGTTTGAAATTTTATGGGTGATTTTCTTTACCCATTGTAAATGGCTATTTATGTTTCACTTGGGCTAGTGAGAAGAATATTTTTTGATTCCCCTTTTCTTGGATGGTTCCCAATTTATATTTAGAGCTTATTTCCAGATTCACACATTCATGGAAACTGTGGCCTCAAATTCAGTTCCAATATAGCTGTTAACAACTCCAGTCCCTTAGGCACAATCTGTTCTGATCTACCATTTGCCTGGCTTACCATTCATTGCTATGGCTTGTGTTTTCCTCCTCCATCTATTACCACCATCTTTATTTATCTTTCTTGCTTTCAAATTTTGCTATGTAAAACCCAAACAAGAATGTTGTATTTTGTCTAGCATTTTTGTATGGTGAGAGTTGAGAGAAGGGTATCTTGTGTTTTCTCTTTGTTCTTGACAAATCTTTGATCTTTTCAAAATTTTCCTAACCAAGAACATCTCGGTCTTCCCTTTACCTCAGACCTCAACTTAGCCATTTCTGTTATTTCACTTGGTGAAATTAGGTACACATCTTCTGTAAGAGTGCTTGCAAACTTTTAGTTACCAACCTGGAAGTGAGTAAGAATCCTCCAAGGTTTCCACAAAAATATCTGGGTTTTCCTTAAAACATGCTTAGGTGGAGAGAGGCTTTACCTTCAATCTTCTACCCACAGATTCTAGAGTAATAACTGATACCAGGTAGGCACTAAATAAATATTATTGAATAAATAGATCAACTAATGAAAGAATAATTGAAGGAACCATATCCTATTCCATAGTTCATTTCCTTTCTTTTTTGAAATCTCCTTTCCTAGGCTTGGAAGGGATTTCTACTTCTAATTCCTGTCAGGTGGTTACTTCCCTAACATCATATCCGAGTTCTCTCTCTCCAAGGTTTACATAAAAACTGTTTAATGTTAGTCAGAATTGTTTCTAACATATAGAAGAGAGACTTGGGAACAATAAAAGTCTTCATGAGGCTTGGTTTTCAAAACTATAACTTGCAAATTAAATCTCTTTTTTGACTTTTTTGTTCTAAGTAGTTGATTCTAGTTGGCTACTGGGACAATAAATATTCTTTTTCAATCTTAAACTAAAAGGGCCTCCATAATTGGGAATGATGTTATGATTTATTTAACAATGAAAAGTCTACAGCTAAATATTTTAAAAATATTATCCGTATTTCAATGAAATTAAGAATTTTTTTACTTAATATACCAAGGGTACCTATTCTACAAATACTGACAACCTTGAAGAGATTAAAAACTGTAAATCGGACATTTCAGTCTTCAAGGTAGAGTCCACCATATGTCCTAAAAAATGCATATAAAGCACAAAAGCTAGTCCCCTCTGGGCTCAGTTGGAAAATTGCATCTTTGTAGACTGTTCCACTGCCTCTCCTTATATTTACTTCTGCCTCTTGTAGACAACACACATCCTCACACTTCAATCATTTTCCAAGATATAACAAATTTCATGCCCTACGCAGGGGCATTCTTGACAACTTCTAGTATATCATAAATGATCCTCCTTCACTAGGTTTTCTTTCCTTCAAGCATTCTGCATACTTCTCTCTGAGCACGAATAAAAGTAAGTTATGCATATTTGCTTAAATGTCTTTCTTCTCTTTTTGAGTTGAGTTCCTTAAGGTTCTATTTCATCAAAATTTTGTGCCATGCTTGCAACACAGCAGTGTTTAATTATGTTTTAATAGATAAATCAAGATACTATCTCACTGTCTTTCCCTACTTTCCTCCTACTGACTTGTCTCCATGCCCCTGCCTTCTCACTTCTTATCCACTGTATTAAGCAATGAGCACTAAAATTGAATAACCACATTGCTTGCATCCCCTGGTTTAAACCCCTAATCTTTAGTGGATTTCCATTTGGTAGAATGAATGGAACAGAATGCTTAGTGGACTGATAGATTCTTGTGTAGGCAGTCTCTGATGCACATTGCTATTTCTTGGCTTTGCTCTTGAACTCCCACTTATAGACTCTTCTCACAGGCAATAGGAATACTGAACAAATATAATTTTTAAAACATGCAGTTGTTCCCCACTAACCAACTCTTCCTCTTTGTTGCAAGATACATCATATCCCTTGAGGTTGAGTAAAAACAAAAATCTATTATTTTGTGCTACAGAGGGAGCATGCTTTGGCAGACCAAGAATACACAAACAATGAAAAACCTTGTGAATCAACGAAGTTTAAACTATGGTAAAGTCAAGTTTTAGAGGTGAATGTATTTTATCACATTGCGCTTTGAAAGTCAGTAATCCATGGATGGCAGATGTATCCTTGAATTACCCACAATTTTCAATTAAGCAAAGCATGGCATTCTCCAGGCATTACAAATAAACACAGGTTATTTTAGTTTTTTAATTATGCTACTTTCAAACATTTTTCTGCCTTCGTCCTTGTAGCATCAAATCTCTTTTCATTTTCAATTTGCCGCCTTCTAACTAGTACCTTGCAGGATGTGCTGTCCAAAAGTGGAAAGTTTCTCTCTACTTCTGCCAAGCCTAATTTCGATACCACTAAAACTTCCAACAAGTATACGTGGGAGAATGGAAATGAGAGGAATTGTTAAAGCAAAATGGTTTATTTCTGCAGCAGTTTGAGGAAAGGATAAAGTATGTTATGAAATGAACTCCCACTAAACCAAAAATAAAAATAAAAATGCTAAAAATATGCAATTATCTTGAACGATAAATGAGTTTTTGGACAGTTATCTAAAATCTGTAGGTTAATTGAAAAACTATGTTTCTGTTTGAGTGCAATATGGCCTTGAGTTAATGAACCACAATATCCGTGATATGGCATTTTATACTATAGGATATATTTTAAATGAAGCTTAAACAAGTAAGGACTCCCCATACTGCTCCAAGCAAAACTAAATTGTTACTAGGTTTTGCACAGCAAAAGGTAAACATTCTTGAAATAATTGGATATGATAGGATATTTCTTTCTTTCTTTTTTTTTACAGTCTTACACAAAACATATCTCATTTCTTCTAAATTGATTCCTTAGATTTGAAAAAGAACCATGATCAGATCTGTGGCATGGATCAGAGCCACATCTTTATAAAGAATATTAATTAGCATTGTAAAGTACTGTTGATGTAGAGATTGAGGGAATTGCAGTAGAATCTACATTGATAAATGTAGGAATTTGGTTTCAATTAATCCTGAATAACATATTTGACTAATCAGTAGATATTATTATGAATGTTAAACTGGGGAGAAAAGGGCATGGACTTGGGGGCAGGACCAGGTGGGTGACAGGTATTCTTTGATTAGATGTTGAGTAAATGATCATACAGTGATCATGCTCTAAAACAATCTGGATCGTTAGAATACATTTTGTCCAATCCTTTATGATACAGAAAGGAAAACTGAGACCCAGATAACCACATGATTAGATCAAGTTAATACAAACTATTAGACAATCACTTTTTCAAGTTTAGAACATTGTGATCATAAGTAGAAACCAACTTTAACTTTTGACAAAATTCATATAGAAAGTTCAATGAAATAAAAGCTAATCAATATTTCAAAGAGATTTAAAAAATACTTTTGGACCTTGCACTCCTTGCACTGTACAAGATGTGGTTTGATTTGTATTGATCCATCCACACTGGGGCTTAGGTCATTGTTTCTCCAGAACAAATTTCTTTTTACATTAAGAAAAACCAAAGATCTAAGAAAAGATTGTATTGAACAGATATCCTAGATTCTGAACCCTTAGGATCAGGTGACCGATAATTTACCAAACTCAGAAACACTTCTAGCCCTCCCAGTAAACTTCCTTCTAGTTTCCTAGGTTAGCTGTTGGTTTGACATTAGCATTAAGGCATGACAGTAACATGCTAACATTTTGTTCCCAACAGCAAGGAAGACAGGCTAGATGTGAAAAAGGACAGTGCAGAATTAAGGAAATGTAAGTGGCGGGAAACCAGGAGTACAGAGCACTATTCGGGCAAAAGGATCCACTTGGGGAAGGAGGGAATGCAGTAATCATGTACAGAGACACTGTGGATAATTCAGTTCAGTGCTCTGCAACTCAGTGGTCAAAGTGGAGAACCAGTGTGTCCTAACTGCAGAGTATTTGGGGATAGCATCAAAGATTCAGCATGGTGAAAAGTGGATCAGGTTTATTGGATAAAATCTGTAAAAAGAAACAAACAAACACAAACAATGCTGGAAAGAGGGAGATAAGATGCAGCTCTTGGGATACAAGGATGGAAGGAATGAATCAGGGAATCAGACTGAGGAGGGTCTTTTGGGGAACTTTGGGAAAGGGAAACTGATTTTATGAATATGAAAGCCATAGACAAAAGGTGAACCAAATAGGAGGCCTGACCTTTGCATAGAATTGTTCATGGTGACTCCCTTTCCATTATATGAGGTTCTTTAATCCTGAAGACACCTAGTGCTATGCTACACCACTGGTATGTTCTATCAATGGTGGAGGAAGGGAAGCTCTTTAGAATCACCCCTATCAGTTCTTTCTCAGCTCTTAGATCTAATCAGATGTAATGTTCTACCAACTTTACAACCACAATATTTTTTCCCATCTATGTCTCCCTTCCATTTTCCACTGCTGGTGTCTTATTATCTTATTACCTTTACTCTTTTCTACCAAACTAATTTCTATTCCTCTCACATCTTTTATTCTAATCCATTCTGCATGGCTTCATGGAATTATCTGCCTGAAACACAGATTTTACAGACTCATTTTCCCAGTCAAACTCATTTATGACTAACCACTACAGAGAGAATAAAAACAAGCTCTTCATTCTGGAAATCTAAATAGTTCACTAAACTGTCTCTACATAACATTTTACAATCCATCTCTCAAACAATGTGCTTAGGTTATATTGTTCCTTCACCATCCCTCCATTGTTTACTTACAAAATGTTATCATTCTCCTGAGACCCTTGTTGATCTTTCTGTCTCTAATCAGGACTCTCAGATCATCTGAGAGTGATAAAATTGGTTACTAATAGTAGTTTCTAGTATTCTTTCCTTCAGCACCCATAGCACAGTGCTTCAATATCAACCACACCAGGTATTTCAACAGCTTACCATTTATTAATATTATCTCTCTTCCCCTCCAGATGAAAAAGAGGTGCTTAAGGTTTAGATCTATGCCAATTCCTGGGCAAAAGGCTAACGAATTGATGGAATGGGCAGGGACTTTGAGGGAGAAGGAATGAAACAGTGAGGGCACTACAGTTTGTGGAAAGATTTATGGATAAATTTTTTCAAATGAATCTACGTGAAGAGATTAGCTATGTTTCATTTGAATGCTCATGGAAAAGGACTCCGATGTAGAAAAGGATTTTCATCAAGTAGACAGGATGACCTGCTCCATTGATGTTGCTCAGCCTTTTTCTCTAAGTAATTTATTGTTGTTGTTTTTTTAAAGATTCTTGAACAAGATGGCCTTAGTGGTAGATGGAAGTTATGTATAAGGTCTCGACAAATTAGACTCCTCCTCATGAAGACAGACTTGGCTTCCACCATGTCTAAGTGCCCAATTTTCATCTGCCAAAACCAATTATTGACCTCCAGTATATT
>PVKH010016308.1:0-15782 GCA_004027955.1 Chaetophractus vellerosus
CGCCCACCGAGGGGCAGGGCTCAACGTCTCACTGACGCGGCAGTTAACGCCCTACTCACAACTCAATCATGCCCAGATGAACAGACCAGCTTACAAACATAATCTAATCTATATTTTTGGAATTCATAATTAAATCAAACTCAAACCATTACACCCTGTTTTTCCTAGAAATTTATTTCTTGTTAAGTTGAATTTATACTCCTTTTTTATACTTAGAAATAAGATCAAGTAAATTACCTGTGATTTAATGACAAAATAATATAGAAAATATTCTGACAAGTAGGAGAAATAGTTTCAGGCAAATTGTTCCAGTGTTATGTCAAAAATTCTGCCAACATATCAGTGTTTGATTTTCCCAAGAGGAGAGAGTATAGCAAGGGCAATGTCCATAGAAAATTATTTCAGATTTAAGAAATATTTACCTAGTAAATTTGATGAAGTACTTGATTCAGAAAACTGAAAAAAAGACTGGGAATATTCTTATTGAATCGTAAAGGTATTCCATTTTTAAGTACAGGACTTACCACATCTCATTTGTCTGAGTTTTGCTTTATATTTGTATTTTAACCATTTAACTGAAGTTGTCTGAAATGGGTAGGATAGTAATATATATATATGATTAAATGTATGTATACACACACATACATACTTCACTTATAATAACTAAATCATTGAAACAAAACACAAGACAAGGATCTTTGCTTTTCAGATTACTATTACTTTTATTACTTTAATAAGTTCCAAAATGTTTTGTAATTGAGTAAAAATTATAATCTAGACAATCATGGTAAATGAGAAATGCTGGTTTTAGTTCAGTATTTCATCCAGTGAAATTTCTGCTGAAAATACAATAGTTTTGATCTTAAAAAGTGAATATCTATTTGGGAAATAATAGATATTTAATGAACCACTTAAGATTTTGCAACTTTCCTCCAGTTTATTTGTTGTCTTTTTCTTGATTTATGCCCTATTTTTATTACTCTCTTATTGTGAGGGAGGTATTCTATTAAAATTTTACTAACTTTTTAAGTTAAAACTGAGATTATAGCTTTCCAACTTTCTTGTTTCTGAAAAATATCTTTCCATTAGCTGTTTCCCTTTTAACACACCTTTTGTTATAGTAACTAAGTTCTAAGTAGTCCATAATTCCTCCTAAGGTTTTTTCTCTGGCTCTGTTTTCAGAAATATGATATTTTTAAATATCTGACTTACAATTTCATTTTATTCTGGTCAGATAATATGTTCTAAAAGGTGTTAATATTTGAAGACCTGAAGTGGTTTTGTGGCTCAGTGTAAGATTACTTCACTGTAACTATTCCATTTGAGCTCAAAAACAATAAATTCTTTACTCTTAAGACTTCATCAATATTAACCATTGATTTCATAAATCCAATATTGCTCTGGACATGGACAATTCTTCTTATTTATTTATTTATTTATTATTATTTTTTTTTTATTTTTTATTTTTTAAATAAATTGACTTTTATTCCTAAAGGTCTTGACAATTGTCTTTTTTTTTCTTTTGTGATGGCTGGTTTTATTTTTTAGTTTATTTTTATTTATTTATTTTTACATTTAATTTTTTTAATGTATTTACTTTTTTATCCATTTTAACTGCCCCCCCCCGCCATTTTTGCTGTTTTTGTGTCCATTAGTTGAACAATTCTCTGTGTCTGTTTCCTGCCCTCTCCTCTCATCCTTCTCCTCCTGTCTTTACCTGGATTTGATCCTGGAAATCTCTGATGTGGGAGAGAGGTGTTCTGCCAACTGCACCACCTCAATTCCTGGTTTTTCGGCACATCTTGTCTTGGCTCTCCTCTGTGTCTCTTTCCTGTTACATCATCATCTTGCTGCTTGGTTCAGCAGGACCTGACATCTCACCCGCTGGCGGGGTCCAAAGGCCTGGTGGCTCACCTGCTAACAGGCCTGGGGGCTCACCTACTTGTGGGGCTTGGGGGCATGCCCAAACCACTTCTATATTTTTCTTTATTTTACCAGGAGATGCCAAGGATTGAACCCAGGTCCCTCCATATGTGAAATGGATGCCCAACATTTTGAGCCACGTTTGCCCCCTGCTATATCTCTTAAGGTTGACCAAAGATACCCAAAGTTACAGTCTTTTCCCATACAGGATGGTCATATAATAAATCAGGCTTGCTTAATCACCAACATTCTAAAAACCAGATCTAGGGAGAAAAACTAGGTTTGGGGACACATGCATGGTTTTTAATATAACGAATGTTAGCCTACCCTGTTTATCACAAAATCAGAACAGCAAGAGTATTTGCATGACAATTGTCTCTTGATTCTTCAAAAATGTACTATCTCAAGTCTAAATGGGGAGTTTCTTTTTTATAGACTATATGACATTCTAAATGCCCTTTTAATCTGATGATATATATATATAAATTTTTATTTATGCATATATATTTTTAAAGTAATTTTGATAAAGCCAAGTTTTAATTTTTACAAATATTTCTGCCAGAATATCAACCAAGTATCAGGGCAACATAACATATATATAAAAGATTTGAAGTTGATTTACGCCCTCTAGCTCCTTCTGGAAAAACTTTAAGACACCATGACATCTAAAAAAATAATCAAATAAGTGGAAAACAAAACTCCCAGGGAAAAAATGTCCAAACTGAGGAGGGGGAAAAAAAAGAGAGAGAGAGAAACCTGAGAGTGAAAGCCAAGCATGGGACCTAGAAAGCAAAGAAACAAATAAGAACAGAAATTTAGAGGTTTCTGAGAATATTATAATCAAGGAAAAAATGTGTATAACTATTCATATGATAAAGAAGTTGGATTAGATTAGTTCAGATGATTAATTTCATTCTATCCTTATTCTTTATTTTATTGCCATGCAATATCATTTCTCTTTCCTGCTTTCTGTGTCTTCTAGCAGGTTGAGAAAATAAAGCTCCAATAATGTATCCCATTCTTTCTTTATGCCCACATACTTCCTTGTCTTTAAGATGAGTAAAATAAATATTTCAAAAGTATTAACACCTAAAACACATAATAAGTGCACAAAAATATTTTTTAATGGATAACTAGGGAAATGCATCTATGTCAATTGGTTATGTTATAACTTCATTGTAAATGAATTACACTAAATACTATACATTTTGTAAAATGTATGTGTGTGTGCAGAATTGTTGACTTCTTTGTAAGCCAATAACTTCAAGATATGATACTATTTTGGCAAATTTTGTGTGTTGAGTAAGTAAATATGAATGGATGAATGAACATAGCATGTTGCCATCTGGAGAGGTATACTCAAGAATATGTAGTAACAATATCACGCTTTTATTTCATAGAATTGCAATGTCCTATAGTTTCAACTTTTTGATTGTTCAAAAAAAAAGTCATGATTGTAGGATACAGATTTTTAGAAGATAAAGTTTCCTCTAATATGTATAATTGAAAGCAAGTCTTTGGAAATTTGGCCAGAATCTTTTCACTTTTAGTTCTGTGCTGTTTAAATTTTTTCACATCTCATTCTTAAGGCCATAATTGGGGTTAAAAGTTAAGATCTGAGAAAATTTCTGATGGTGTCCTTTTCATTTCTGGCATTTTGTAGTTAACTGAAATAAATGATATAAAATTCAGGGGAAGAAGTCTTTGTCATGGTTCCAAGGCTTTGGAACTCTCTGTTCCTGCAGTTCTGACTAAGGCTTAATATAAGAGCATCTAGAAAGAAATTCAAAAGATAGTTCTTCATTGGTATTCTGCTTCTACCAAGCCAAGCTATTTCTTATTTGGCTTAGACTTGCCTGTAAGTCACAGGATCTAAAAATCTAATTTATGTGCAAATACAATATACAGCCTTTTATATACATCAATACATATCAATGTTTATATTCATAAATGTATGTAAATGCATTATGTGTGCATATAGCAAATTAGAATTTGTTTAAATATTTATACATTTCTACTATAGCATATGCTAATTAGCAAAACACGATGCTCATTTTCTGGGAGTGAATGATTTTAGACTTTTAAAAATAAAAGTATATTCTTCATTTAGATGTTATCATTATTAACTGATTCATCCATGGATAATGCTGATTAACATGCAAACTCCACAGTTTGGAAGATGATCATTACAAGTACTTCTCATTTTTCTGCTGAACTTACATCAACCTGTATATTTTTCATTGTTTCTTTTATTTTGGCAAAATTATTTAACACTATACAGCATAATGTTAAGAAAGTCAGAGTATTGATCTCTATGTGCTTAAACTGACAATGACATTATCAAACAAGGAAACACACATGTGATGGTTAATTTTACCTGTGAACATGTCTAGGTTTTGGTGCTCAATTGTTTAGTCAAATACTGGCCTAATTGTCAATGTGGGGGTATTTTGTGGGTGGAGTTATCTACAGTCAGTTGCCCTTAAGTAAAAGAGATTACCCTCCATTATGCGGATAAGCTTCCTCCAAACATTTGTGTACCTTAAGAGCAAGAACTGAAGGTTCCAGAGGTCAGAAATATTTCTGCTCAATACTGGTATATCAACTCTTAGAGGAATTTTCAGCCTGGCAACATACCCTAAGGAATTCAGACTCAAGATTTCAACATCACATTTACTGGACTTTGTAAATTCTTGCCTTACAGAATTTGGACTTGCTAGCCCTGCAATCATGTGAGGCAATTCCCTATAATAAATCAAAATATTTACATGCACACACATCCAGTTGTTTCTCTGGAGAACCCTGACTGATCCTGGGCACAGATGTCCAAGCACAAATCCCAGCTTCCCTACTTGCTACATATAACTTTCAGCCATGAAATGAACTTTTCTATGCTTAAATGTCCTCGACAGTAAAGCAGAAATAATGATGCCTATCTCACATGGATGTGGTTAGGAAGAAATAAGTCCATTGCTTTAAAGCCTGCTGCAAAGAGCTTCACACAAAAATAAACACTCAGGGGCCCGGCCATATAGCCCAGTGTATAGGACGCCGGCATACCACATGGGAGGCCCCGGGTTCGGTTCCTGGGGACCTCTCCTAGCGGGCAGACCGCCTTGAGAATGGCAAGCTGCCATGGGTGGGCCAGAGCCGCCGTGAGCAGGGCAAAAGCTGCCACGGACAGGGCAAAGCCGCCACGGGTAGGGCAGGTCGCCCGCGAATGGAGCGCAGTCAGCCACCCGCGAACTGAAGCAGAGACACCGTGAATAGAAGCAGAAGCCGCCCACAAGCGGGGAAAGCCGCGCCTGCGCAGTGACCGGCCTCAGCGCGTCCCCGCAACGGCGGGGAGGGGAGATATGTAATAAAATAAAATAAATCTTTAAAAAACTAATAAATAAAAAAATAAATAAACATTCAATTAATGTTAAACTGTTATTATCTACCTTTAAGGAGGCATCTTATCTATTTATTTATTTAGTATACAAATATAAATTAAACTTCAGTAGTGCTAAGCATATTGTTTGGTGCTGAGTATACAGTCAAGATTTTTTTTAGGAAAAATTTACTTTGGTATTGAACGCATATAAAATAATGAAAGTATTGATAGTCTCAGGAAATGGCAAAATTTCTAGAAGGCAACTGAAACAACAGCTAAGGCTTGGGGCAGCCTGGCTGGAAGGCATTGCACCTGAGGTTGTCTCTAGGCACTTCTTCCATTGCAACAATATGGATGCTAGAGCTGCTGGAATGACAGACCCTCCACTTCTAAAGGAAGTGGAACAACACCACCACTTATTAATTTATCTTACTCTCTATTTGTTACTCCCTCAAATCTCACAGTTCAGAATGAAGCATCTGAGTTATTGGTGAGAAACCCACTAGCAAGAGAGTCCAGAGGATGCTGTACGTCATGGATTAGCCTCCGGAGTGGTTTGGGATACGAGCAGGTGTAATGTAGCTCAATATTCCACTACCTACTTTACATCCAGATGAATTATCACCCATTAAATCACCAATTACCTACTATCTTGGGACAAGTGGGCTGCAGGGAGACCAGTTAGGGTGGTGTGTTAGTAACTCAGATGAAAGAGTATGGCTCCTTGAAACCAGTGTTTGTAGGGGAGGTGTCAAGAAGTACCTGGCTTCTGGATATGTTTTGCTCATAGAGTAAAAGGACTGGAGTACAGATAAGGAAGATAACTTAAAAGAAGGGAGACATAGATTACTCTGAAATTTTCTCCTATGATAGTTTAGTCAAATACTGGCCTAATTGTCAATATGGGTGTATTTTGTAGATGGGATTATCTATAGTCAGTTGCCCTTAAGTAAAAGAGATTACCCTCCATTAAGCAGATGAGCTTCCTCCAAACATTTGTATACCTTAAGAGCAAGAACTGAAGGTTCCAGAGGTCAGAAATATTTCTGCTCAATACTTCTATATCAATTCTTAGGTGATCCAGCTGTTGCTTACTTCACCCTTTTCCCTACCATTTTCCCTACCATTTTTCCTCCTTAATAACTATAGTTCCACACTCTTTCTTTTATATTTCAAATATGCTGACGTCTCCCTACCTCAGAATCTGTAATGTTGCTGATATGTTTTCTTCCTGGAATTCTTTGTCCATATATTTATATCAGTCACTGTTTTTCATCCATCTGGCCTCTGTTTAAATGTCTCATTTTTTGAGAATGCTCCTTAAACCCTCTTCCAAAAAAAGTCCCATGCCATCTCATTTACTTTCTTTTCTTTGACCCTGATTATTTTGTTCATATTCTATCACTTTATGAAATTTTATAAATATATATGTTTACTTAATGTGTATATATCTGTTTACATTGTTTGCTACTCTCTCCCCAACATTTAGATATCTGATACAGAGTAGGGACTTATTTAATCATTATCAAATTTAATAAATGTATAAAAGTCATCACAGATTCTTGATTCTTGAATCAGTGACTGTGAGTTGGACATTATTTGAAACAATAGATTATTATTTGAGTGCTTTCTGTGATATATTTGATATATTTGAAACATTAACTAGAGTAACAGCCAAGGATGTGCTCTCTTCCAGGTGCTGTTGCCTCTAGGCTTGTCTACTATTTTGTGCATTCTATCTGCTACAGTGTGTGTTCCTTAAGCTAGGAAAACACACACACATATATATTTTCATTTAATTTCTCCCAGAACCCTAATAATGTAAAATGACCTAAATAACCAATTTTGACCAATATATAAACTCACATTTGATAATCTTACAAAGACACAGTCTACATTTATATTTTCTGAGTGGCTAAAATTACCTTAAGAAAAAGAAGAGCTAAGAAAAGTTTACCCATGTTTCCTTTACAGTATGATCAGTTCAGCTACCTTGAGGACCTATTTATTTGTAATATAAAAAGGATATAGAACTAGAACAAGGATTCTGAATACAAAAAGATCAAATATATCCCAGAGAAAGATAACCAAAGTGTCTGTGACTTGTCCAGTGCTTACTGCTGCATAAGAGGAATTTTCTCTACATGTTCAGCATTTCTGCTCAAGAATGTCCTTGTGTTAGTTATCATCATGCAGCCACTGGAATGCCAAAGAGAGAGATGCTGTTTTCTAAGACTGATGTGTGAGTCTTCACAAAGAAGCAAATTTATTTATTTGTTTATTATTTATTAAGGCATTCTTTTCAAATTATTTCTAAATTTGGTTTTCAAATTACAAGTGTATGTATTACTTTCAGAAAAACATGAAAACATATGCATGTGGAAAGAAGAAAATAAAAACTACTAATGATTAATGTCCATTTCAGAGTACTGCAGGTTTAGAGTTCAGGTTTGGAAAAGGAAGTGAGACATGTCTGTTGGATTGTGAAGAGTTAAGGCAAACATCTAAAGGAAATGATCAAACCATATTTTAGGCTTTCAGTAGGCTATAAAGAAAATATTGAATAGAGGATTAATAATTTTGCCTTCTATAGGGCAGACTACTGTCACCCCAAATTCTCTTCACATAGTTGATTTTGGTGTTGAAAGGAAAGTTGCTTTTCTAATTGATTAGCCATCAAACAATCTGTTACTTCACAGACTACTGTCTGAAAGATAAATTTGTCACATTTTGTTGTTTCTTATTCCACATTCTATTAGATTGCATTATGGCCAAAAGTTAGCCATCTCTCCTCACCTCTCTTATGCCTGCTGAGAGGCCTGGGACACATGAGTTTACGAAGCCTTGGTCAATTTACTGCTTCTTCTTGCAAGATATCTGATTCTATTCATCTGCCAGTTTATCATCATTCTAGCTACTTGTTCTTAAGCAATTTATATAAATATTCCCTGAGGTTCAAGGAGATAAGTCAATAAGAAATAAAAGAATTTGAGTTTCCTGGCTTAAGACCTTTGTTAATACAGTATTGTTTTAAGTGGATTTGCAATATTTTCATAGATTTTTTACATTTCTCTGCATCTCTATAGATACCCTGTTGACAAGATTTAGCTTCAGGATATAGAGGTGCTAAAATCAAGCTCTGGCCAAGGACCTCTTCTCTGGTGTCATAGATAAAACCTTGACTAATAGGAATGGTTAGATGATATTCATTTATTTAATGTTGATTTCCTTCAGGAGACAATCCCAGGGTCTAAGAGGAGTTAGTATTACTCTGAAACTCTGATATATATATAATCTCAATTTAAAAACATTAATTTGGTTGATTACTGGTAAGACTGTTCTTCTCAGTGAAGAATATTTTGAGGTATAAGAATTTGTATTTGATAATAAAAAGAGTATAAGTCAACACATTTTATTACAATTTTTATACTGAATTTGGGGATACAAAGCAAAATTAGATATGATGCATGGTATTAATAAATGCCGGCATGTTGTTATAGATTTTAATAAGATTTATCAATTCTGGTAAATAAGAAAGTATTATTTGTTTTTAATTCTTGAAAGATATGTCATATTACTTTTAATGATAAAAAGGACCAGAGAGAGAGTATGAAGAGAGGAACAGTGTAAGGAAATTCCAAAAGCAAGAGCTGAAAATCCTTGTTCAGGAAGCAGAGATTTACTCATCAATAAACATTGATTGTATCTTACTAGGAACCACAGACTAAAGGGATTCTATATTTAGGAGAAGTAGAAGGTTTTTTAAATAAGGCAGTAATGTATTTGTATGGGTGCCTTAAGGAAACACATTTGGTAAAATTGGGAAAGTTTTAAAGAGCTTCAGGATACTTCCTAGATTATCTTATACAAGTAACATTTATTACATTTCTCCTTTATGCCACATACTGTGCTAAAAACCTACCTTATATACACAAAATTTTATCACCACAAATGTCACGAGATCCATATTAGTGTCAGAATATTAATTGTGAAAACTGTGGCTCTGAGACATCAATTAATTTGTCAATTTAAATAGTAAATGATAAAGCAGGGATTTAATTCCCTATCTTCCTGACTCAAAAGCTAGTAAGTATTTCCCTCTGGGCTATGTTAAATAATGACTTTATTTTGTACAGTAATTGATAATGTAATTCTTAGAAAGAAAATGTTATCAGAATAGTAAAAAAAATTGATTTAACAAATTTTTTATTAAATCACTCTGATCTTAAGAGAGCAGTACCTAAGTCTTTAAAATGGTTGGGTCATAGGCATGCCGTCCACAATGGCACATTTAATGATTCTCATTTATCCTAAATTGTAGTTAGTCAGTATCTTGACCTTCTACTCACAGGGTGGGTAATTGACAAAATGAGTTGAGAAACTCATTTGTTTGACCTCTGCAGGAGCAAGTTCCATCAGTTCTCTGGCACCAAAATGAACAAAGTTATGATTAAATAACCACAACCTCCAACAGCTCTGAACACATTCCTCTCACTTCACGTGCTGCAGCATTTGTTCTGATGTGTTTACCCCTGGCCAAGCACATCCTGTTCTCCTTTCAAGCCATAACTCAATCCGGTAACGGGCGCCAACACCCTCACAGCCCGATCTGGCTCAGAACCCAATATCTGCTTTCCTTCTGGCACAAAAGCTTCCTTCTCCCTCCAACCTCATTCCCTTTCTATGCCTACTCACTGCTTTAATCTTGGGACCCTTCCAACTGTCCACTCCAATCCTTTTTCCAATTCTGACTTAAATTTTCCTAATTTCTCTTCTGATTCCAAGACCATGATCCTTAACTCCTCATTCCTTTCCCTCTTAATCCTCTTTTCCCTCTAATTATCTATTTTATCTATCTTGTGTTTATTTATAAAACTTGCTTAGATCCTTAAACATTTAAAGTTACTAAAGACTAAAACAGTGCAAGATTGTTAGTAAAATATGTGATCATATAAAGAGCCACTTTGCATATTTTGTGTTTCCGTAAGGTATAAATTAGCAGTTTATAGCTCCTCAGAATATATTTGAAAGAAATTCACAGTAAAATTCTAACATATTCAGATCATTTAGTAATAAAATGGGTTATAATTTGAATCAGAGTTTTCAAAAGATAAGGAAATTTCAGGCAATAATAAAAGTTTCACATTTACTTTCAGTAATGGATAAATTAGAAGTATATATTAATTAAATGAAAACATTTTAAAAAAGACTATCAATGCTGGAATGAGTGACATATTTTTCAATTGTAATCATATACTCTGATGCTAAACTCTAAGACATTAATTACATACACATAGACACCCAGGCATATGAACACACACATATTAAAAGCTGTTTCTTCTGATTCTTTTCCACATATGACCCTTAGTAACATGTTCATTTGGGACCTAGTACTATTGCCTTTTCTCTGATCTCAGTTTCACTCAAGCAGAAGGCCTCATTTCGTCTCTTTGGCATCATATTTGTTACATCTCTAAAGACTTTATCGATGTCTCTAAGAATAATATTTCCCTCTCCATGAAAGTAGTTATTCAGTGAAAAGAAGAAATGGAAATGGAGATTACAGGAACAATAAAGTCTGCTTAAATTGGGGGAAAATAATGAACATGCAATAATGTTAGATTTCTTTTTTTTTATTCAAGAACAAATTTTAATATTTAGACTCTAAACTCGTGAAAAGGGGGTGTTGTGAAGCAGCCAAAGAAAGATCTTCAAATAATAGACCTATATGTGTACTTATGAGCTTAAAATGAAGGACTAAAGAGAAGAGCATTATGTGGAGGAAGAGTAGAGGCCACTGCGGGTTCTAATCGATTTTTTAAAATTTTACTTTATTTTGAAAGAAGCTTTAGATTACATAAATGTTACATTGAAAATATAGGGGTTTCCCATATATCTCACCCCCTCCCCTTCCCACAATTTTCCCCATTAACAACATCTTCCATTAGTGTGGTACATTTGTTACAATTGATGAAAATATATTGAAGCATTGCTACTAACCACGGACTATAGTTTACATTATGGTTTACACTTTGCACTGCACAATTTTATAGATTTTGACAAAATGTATAATGGCCTGTATCCATTATTGCAGTGCCATACGAAACAATTCCAATTACCCAAAATGCCCCATGTTACACCTATTCTTCCCTCTCCCTCCCCTCAGAAACTCTGGTGTCCACTGCCTTTGTAACAATGTTACAAGTCTTCCATTTTAGAATAATAATAAATCTGCTTTAGTCCATAGTTCCATAACCCCTTTATTTTTGTTCATTCCTTGATCTTGAGGATTTTAAGATAGTGATGCACACTCTGCTTCTGATTGAGAGGGCCTCGGTTCCCATGGGGCAAATGGGTGAAACTGTCTTGCTTACTCTCTGTTTTTTGGTATGGGCATTATCTATCATCATCCTTTGTTAGAGTCTGATAACTGGAGAAAAGGTGTTGGCTGCAACTCTGCTGAGATTCAGGGCTTTCTATTTCAGTCAAGGTTTTTTTACCAAATGCATTGCTGATTGATGCTTGGTAATAATCCCTCGGTGCTAGAGAGGCTCATGCCTGGGAGTCATGTCCAATGTCAGGTGGAAGGTAGTGAATTTATATGCTTTGTTTGGCTCTTATGGGGATGAAAAACACCATGCTAGATTTCAAGAAGGTGGATGTAAAGGAATATGGGAGGTATAGGGAGCAGTCTTTTGGAGGATGGCACAGAGAAAGGAAAAAATTTAGAATAATGCTGCAATCACAGTATTCAATTATTGGTTCTCAACTTAAATTCATTGTGTAATACTCTCAGTTGCATTATACTTTTAAACTATTTATGGAATTGGCCTGTGATGTTTCTTGGGTTTAACTTCACTTAGTTTTGTGGTTCCATTACCTACTTCATCTCTTTAACTTAAAGTCAATTAATTTTTGAAGCCTTTTATCTTCAAACTAGTAATTTAAGCAAAGTGGAGAATTTTGAAAATGCTTATTATTCTCAAAAATAGAAATATTTCAGGCTATCAAATTTTAATTGCCAGAGAGGTTCAATGAACTGATAATATTCCAAGAATAATGTTTAGTTGTTTTTGGATAACAATGCATAAAATATTTTTACCAAATATTTATATTTTAAAAAGGTCTATATCTCTCAGGTATCTAAAGGCTGTTATATTTGGGCAGCCTATAAAACATGAATTAAAATAGGATTTTCTTTGTATATATATATATTTATAATGTACATACAAAGGACAAAATAATAGAATAGCCTCAAAATATAAACAAACTGACTAAATTAGTATTGAGAGTTAGAATATTTGTAATGGATATAGTGTGTTTCTCTTCTATAAGTAAAGTGATACCAAGTATATTAGTCCTACAGCAACTATGATCTTATTAGCCTCAAAACAGTATGTAAACAAATTCCATGTGAATGAATTAGCAAGTGTCCAATCCAGCAACTGAATTACTTTGTAGCAAACATTTTGCTATTGTTTTTGTTTATTTGTTTGTTTGTTTGTTTGGTTTTTTGGTTTTTTGTTTTTAGTCAGCCAAAGGGGTGCTAATGCAAAGTACTGGAACTCTGTTGACTTTTATAAAGAGTGTTTATTTGGGGTAAAAGCTTACAGTTACAAGGCCCTAAAGAGTTCAACTCAAGGTATCATTAGTGGTACTTCCTCACCAAATGTCTGTTGCCATGTGTTGAAGCAAGATGGTGGGCAATGTCTATGAGGGTTCAGCCTTCCTCCTTCCTCTTAAGGCTCCATGGGCCCAGCTGCTTCTGATTTCAGGTGTAGGCAGTAGAGCTAGTTTCTTTCTGGGCTCAGCTGCTCTGTTTTCTTCATAAATTCTGTTGTAGACTGTCAAGCTAATCTTTCATCTCTCTTCCCCAGGCCACAGAATGAAAGTTCATTCCTCTTCCGTGTCTGTGGAGCTCTCATCATTCCTCTGTGTATCTTCTCCTATGTGTCTACTTCTGTGTTATTGATTAAGTGTCTGTTTATATAGTCCACCAAGGGGGCAGGGACTCAACCCTGCACACCCTAATGACATGGTTGAGCCAAAGCCCTAATCTTGATTTAATCAAGTAAATGTAAAGCCTTTGAATTTTAATCAATCAAAGGGTATCCTTCCCAGAGGAACAGACCAGTTTACTGCCATTATCAATATTTCTTTTTGGATTTCATAAGTAATATCAAAATAACCACACATTGGTTTTCAGACATTATTAAAATATTAGAACATTTTATTTTCATCAATTTAATTATTTGATGTTAAACCTAATATATAAGCCATATGAAAGCAGGGTCACCTTTCTTGGTCGAGGAGATGGGATTAGGGATAAAGCAGAAGAGAGAGGTTTAATGAACATACTTTATTAAAAAGCCCATTTCATTAAACACTGTTCTAATTGAATTATTGTCTTTTTATTTTGAGTTGTATGGGTTCTTTATATATTATGGATACTAGATCCTTATCAAATATATGATTTGCAAATACTTTCATTCTGTGGGTTGTATTTTCCCTTACTTGATAATGCCCTTTAATTTACAACAGTTTTAAATTTTGATGAGTCTAATTTATGTATTTTTCTTTTGTTGCTCATATTTTTGGTGGCATTTCTAAGATTCCATTGCCAAATCCAATGTGAGGAAGTGGTACAACTTATTCTTCTTATTCTTCTGCATGTGGATATCTTATGAAACCGAGCACCAATTGTTAATGAGGCAAATTTTCCCCATTGGATAATCTTGGCAGGCTAATAAAAATCAATTGGTGGGAAATGGCTGTAGCTCATGCAATTGACCTCCCGTTTACCATATGGAGGGCCACATGTCTTGGAGAGGCACAGGCCCTCACTCAGTGAAGCCACACATCAAAAAGACATGAAGCAACCAGATAAAAATTTTAAAAAATAAAATAAAATAAGTTAATTGGCCATAGGTATCAGGCTTTATTTCTGAACTCTCTTAAACTAGGGCCTCATTGTTTTGATTACTGTAGCTTTTTTATGATTTTCAAACTAGTAACTGTGAGTTTTTCAATATTCTCTTGGCTATTTGGAGGCAGCTGTAATTTCATATAAATTTTAGGATTGCCTTTTCAATTTCCGTAAAAAAAAAAGAGCATTGGAAGTTTTGTAACAATTGCATTGAATTACTTTGCATAGTATTGCCATCTTAACAATATTAAGCCTTCCAACTTATAAATATAGTGTGCCTTTCCATCTATTTCAGTTATCTTTAATTTATTTTAGCAATAATCTATAGTTTTCAGTGTACAAGTCTTTCACCCTCTTGGTTAAATTTATTGCTAAATATTTTATTCCTTTGTATTTTATTCTAAATGGAATTACTTTTTTAAATTTCCTTTTCAGATATTTGGTAGCTGGTGTTTATAAACACAACTACTATTTGCATTTTAATACTGTATTATGCAATGTTGCTGAGTTTTTTCAATTAGATCTAGTAGATGTGTGTGTGCGCGTGCGTGCGTGTGTGTGTGTGTGTGTGTGTGTAGCATCATATAGCCTGTGAATAGAGAGACTTTTATTTCCTTTGCAATTGGGATGTCTTTTCTTCTTATTTTTGCCTAATTTCTCTGGCTAGAACTTCCAGTACAATGTTGATTAGCAGTGGTAAAAGTGGACATCCTTACTTATTTTATAATCTGAGAGGGAGTTTTCAGTGTTTCAACATTGAGGATGATTTTTCCTCCATTATTTTTTTTCATAAATGATCTTTATTATGTAGAGGAGGTTACCTTACATTCCTAGTTTTGTGAATATTTATTATGGAAAGAGTGTAGGATTTAGTCAAATCTTTTCCTAAGTCTTTTGATATAGTGTGACTTTTAAATTTTTTTATTCTATTCATATTATATAATATACTAATGGATTTTCAGATGGTGTACTACCCTTGCACTCTGAACAAATCCCAATCCATCAGGGTGTATAGTCACTTTAATAAGCTGTAGGATTCTATTTGCTAGTATTGTGTCAAGGATTTTTGCATGCATATTCATAAGAAATAGTGGTCTACAGTTATCTTCATTTACTTTTTTGAGATCTGTTTGTCTGATTTTGTTATCAGGGTGGTACAGGATTACATATAATAAGTTAAGAAGTATCTTATATTCCTTCCTCTTTTATTTCTTGAAGAATTTGAGTAGGATTGGTGTTATTTCAGAATTAAATGTTTGATATAATCCAAAAGTAAAGCTGTATGATCCTGGATTTTTCTTTGTTGGAGCTGGGTACTGTTTGGATTTCTACTAATATAAAAAAATTACAAGCTTCATGAAGGAGCCTCAAATTAAAGAAAATGTGTTTTATTTATATATATATATATATATATATATATATATATATATATATATATATTCAATTTCCTTCTGAAATTCTGATGAGGACGATGCAAGTACATAGCAGAAAATCCTATTCGTGACTAATTTTCCTGATGGTGAACAATTAGTGTTCACCATTAGGCTATTTTATTGT
>PVKH010016309.1:0-15786 GCA_004027955.1 Chaetophractus vellerosus
GGCAAAAGCCGCCACGGGCAGGGCAGGTCGCCTGCAAATGGAGCGCAGCCAGTCACCCGCGAACTAAGAGACGGCCGTGAATGGAAGCAGAAGCCGCCCACAAGCGGGGAAAGCCGTGCCTGCGCAGTGACCAGTCTCGGTGCGTCGCCGCAGCGGGGGGGAGGGGAGATATGTAATAAAATAAATAAATCTTTAAAATATATATATATATATGTTGAATAAATGAATGACTTGAAATCTTGGAAGGAATATTTGTGAAACTCTATTTATTTCCAGGCTCACAGAAAGAACTCCAAGAGAGCTTTGTCTTATCTCATTGGACCAAAGGAAACCTTGACTTTAAATCTCATTGAAAAACAAACACAAAACAAAAACTGAAAAAAAAATTTTTTTAATCTCTAGCCAGCAAGAATTTATAATGACATGCCACAGAAATTGAAAGATCTGTTTATAATATACTTCCTTTTTTAAACAAGCGAACATATAGAGGTATATAGGTGATGATGTACAAGGTATAGGTGGTACCACCTGTTAATCACCTGTAAAGACACCAGACAGGGCATTTCTCATTAAGTTCTTGACCCAAGAGACTGAGACCTCTACAAATTGCTCACTGTAACGATTTACACTGGTGGTAGTCAACCTTGGCTGTGAAGTGTCAATATGATTTGCTCATTAAAAAATTCATTAGTCACCACATATGGGAAATAGAAAAACTCCTTGATAAGAATATTACTATAAAGTCATGTTCAAGACACTAAAATAGTTACATAACTCTATCACATATCTTCTGAAGAACAGAGGGTTTATGACGGTAGGCAGGGAAATTCCATTTGTTTTTATTCATTTGACCAGTTCATTTTCAGCTAGAACCTCTGATTAAATATCTTAAATTGTTTTAAAAGGTGTTTAAATTCTGATTAAAAATAAGTAGTCCTGAAATAGAAAATGACCTTCATAAAAATTACACATCTTTACTCCCTCTTATGTTATATACATAAGACATTTCATTCCTTTTTATTACCAAATATTCCATTGTATGCATATACCACACTTTATTCATTTATAAGTTGATGAACATTTGGATTGTTTTTACTTTTTTACAATTATGAATAATGCTATTGTAAACATTCATGTACTGGTTTTTATGTGGATGCATGTTTTCTTTTATATAGAGTGGAATTACTGTGTCATATATATGGTAACTCTATGTTTAACATTTCGAGAAGCTGTGAAATTGTTTTCCCAAGTAAGTTCACCACTCTATTTCTCCACCTCCTCACCAACATTTGTTGTTTGTCTTTTTTATTAAAGCCAACCTAGTTCATGTGAAGTGGCATCTCATCTACATTTCTCAAATGCTTAACATGTTGAGCATCTTTTCATGCTTTTTTTAGTCATCTAATAATTGATAGAATATAACTATATTTTAATTAATGTAATTAGTACATCTTTGGCAAAATTTCTATTCAAATCCTTTGCCCTTTTCTTAAATATTTATGGAAGTTTTAGATTACATAAATGTTATATAGAAGATATAGGGGAGTCCCGTATACCACATCCACTCCCCCTCCCACATATTCTTTCCCCCATTAACAACATTTTTCATTAGTGTGGTACATTTATTACAATTGATGAAGAAATTTTAACATATTGCTACTAATCGTGATCTATAGTTTACATTATGTTTTACACTTTGTATCCACAATTTTATAGATTTTGACAAAATGTATAATAGCCTGTATCCATCATTGTAATGTCATGCAGAACAATTCCAAAGCCTTAGAAATGCCCCATGTTACACCTATTCTTCCCTCTCCCTTCCCTCAGAAACTCTGGTGACCACTGTCTTTATATCAATGTTACAAGTTCTTCCATTACTAGAATAATAAGACTACTTTAGTCCATAGTTGAATCCCCCCCTTATGTTTGTCCGTTCCTCAATCTTGAGTATTTTGGGATGTTGATGCTCCCAACTGAGAGGGGGCTTAGATGCCATGAGGCAGATGGGTGGAACTGGCTTGCTTACAGTTGTAGATAATATCTGAGTTTGGAATAGGCATTGCCCATCATTATCCTTTTGTTAGTTGTCCTAGGTGAGGCCAATGAACTGGAGAGTAGGTGAGATTCCAGTCTCAACCCTCATATGAACAGCCAAAGATTGAAGTCTCTGGGACATATATTTAATGGATATAGTGCTAATTATAGGTTCAAATAAAAGGGACAGAAGGACCATGTGTGAGAAAATTATAAATAAGCTAACTCTGATACATTGCAGAGATAGGTTATTATATATTCCAAGGTAAGGTCCACAAATGGGGTGCCGATTTCCTGAGATTGTCTGCCCTGCCTATAGTATCTAGATGTCTCTAGATCCCTCAGTAGCACCCCTGCTTGAGGCACTGTTTACTGTGGCAGTCAGTGAGATCCTTCTGAGATGTGCATAATTGTAACCTCTGGAATGACCTGAATGACCTCCTGAGTCCCTTTGAAATGTCTTAGCCATAAATCTCATTTGTATTTAATATCTCCCCCTTTTGGTCTAGGTCTTTTTCCAAATACATTGCTAGTTGGCACTTGGTAATAATCCCTTGGTGCCAGTGAGGTTCATCCCTGGGAGTCATGTCCCATGCTTGGGGAAAGGTAGTGAGTTTATATGCTGAGTTTGGCTTAGAGAGAGTTCACATTTGAACAGGGAGGCTTTCAGGAGATAACTCTTAGGCAATATATAATACTAGGCTAAGTTTAAATTTCACAAGAACATGGTTCATAAGTACAACCATCATTATCAAGGACTTGGCATATTGGTCTGTCCTCCTTTGCTAGACACTGCACATGTACTCTAGAGATCCTTGCCATTCTATTAGAATAGGAATTCAATAATCTGTCAGTTATTTTGTGGGTCTCCACCCACTGAGACAACTCCCCACCACGACTTTAACACCTCCATATTCCATAGAGGGATGCCTCAGGTACACCCCTCCCCACATCCCACCACCACTGACACCCCACACCAGTGAACTTCCCTTGCCACAGTTGCAACCCTTCTGCAATCCAAAATCTCCCTCAAAACAAATCCAAAGTAATTATAAAATAAAATAAAATAAAATAATTTTAAAAAATTAAAAATTAAAATTGTACCTTTCATCACCATAAAATCTGTTATCTTTTATGTATATTGACATTTTCTTCTGTATGTTCCCCCAGTGTCTTATTTTTTTTTCACTTTATTTTCCAAGAAGCTTTAGATTACAGAAATGTTACATAGAAAATATAGGGGATTCCCATATACCCCCTCCACCCCAATCTTCCCCTGCCAATAACATCCTACATGAGTATGGTATATTTGTTACAATTGATGAGCAAATATTGAAACATTGCTACTAACTATGGTCAGTGGTTTACATTATGGCTTACATTTTACACTGAACACTAGGCAGGTTCTGAAAAAATGTATAATGACCTGTATCCATCATTGTAAGATCATGCAGAACAATTCCAATGCCCCAAAGAATGCCCTATGTTGCATACATTCTTCCTTCCTCCTACTCTCAGAACCTATGGCAACCAATAAGTTTCAATTTTTGAAGAATAATGTTCATAGTTACATGCATTAATATTGAGAGCTTAACATACTCATCTGTTTTCTTTGATTAGCCTTTGCCCATTTTTAATTATTATTTCTCTTTTTATTATTGAGTTGTCAAATTTATTTTTATATTCTAGGTACCCATTTCAGTCCCTTTTCAGATATATGATTTGCAAATATTTTCTCCTATTCTGTGGTATCTTTTCATTTCCATTTCCTTGATAGTTTCATTTTTAGCACAGTTAAAAGAATTTTAATGTAGTTCAATTTATGTATGTATGTATGTATGCATGTGTTTTAGTCATGTGTGCTTTTGGTGGCATCTCTGAAACCACTGTCTCATCTAAGGTCATGGAGATTTACTCCTATGTTTTTTTCTAAAGCCTGTTTCTATTATCTGTTTTGAGATAATTTTTGTGCATGATATAAGGAAAGGGATAAATATTTCTTTTTCATTTGGCTATCCAATCATTCAAGTATTCAGTTGTTGGAAAGCTTATTCTTTCCCCATTGATTTGACTTAACATTCTTGTTGAAAATCAATTGACCATAAATGTAAGGGCTTATTTCTGGATTTTACATTCTTATTACTTTCATCTATATGTCTATCCTTATGCTAGTACCACACTGTCTTGATTAATGCAGCTATATAATTAGCTTTGAAATCAAATTGTGTGAATCATCCAATTTAGCTCTTTTTTTTTCAAAATTGTGTTGGCTATTTTGAGCCCCTCGCAATTTCTATATGAATTTTACGATCAACTATTCAATTTCTACTAAAACTTGGGGTATATTGCCATCTTAACAATATTAAATCTTCTGATCCATGTTCATGGAATGTTTTTCTATTTGTTTGGGTACTCTTTAATTTCTTTTACCAATGCTTTGTTGTTTTCAGTGTACAAGTCTTACACTTCTTTCAAAAAATTTATTTCAAAACATTTTATTCTTTTTTAATGCTGTTGCAAATGTAATAATTTTCTTAATTTCATTTTCAGTCTTTCTTTGTTGGAGTATAGAGACAGAGTTAATATTTGTTTAGTGATATTTTATCCTGCAAACTTGCTGAACTCATTATTAGCTCTAATGGTTTTTACATGGTTCCTTTTGGTATTTCTATATACATGAACATCTCATGCAAAAAGAGATAGTTATAGTTATTCCTTTGCAATATGTATACACTTTACTAAATTTTATTATCTAATTTCCCTGCCTAGAAACTCTAGTTTAATAAAAGTGGTTAGAGCAGACAAAATTAGAGAAAAATCAATGAAAATAAAACTGCTCCTTTGAAAACATTCATACTAAGGCAAAAACAGAAATTATGCAAAGAACTGAGAAAAAAGATAAAACAAAATAATCAGAAACTTAGATTCATGTGGGAAAACATCTAATGTCCAATACACATGTAATGAGAGTTCCAGACGAGAGAATAGAGATAAAAAGAGACAGAAAAATATTTGCAGAAAAATTACCTGAAAATATCCCAAATCTCTTGAAAAATATTACTTAAACTGATCATTTCCTCTGCCATTTCCATTCTACTGTTGAGCTCATCTAGTAAATTTGCAATTTTCTTCTCAAGCATTTTCATTGGCTTTTTGTATGTCTTATTTCCATTTCTCCAATTATATTTCCATCTATTCACTATATATTTACTTCATATTTAGCATTTCTGATGCTTTTATTAATTTCTACAGATCTGAGTTGCCATAGGGTGTCATTTCCCCTCAGTCTAAAAAAATATAGAGGCTTTTCAATAGTACATTTCCATTTTCTCCCTGATCCTTACTACTGTATTTTCATGGGCATTATATCTATAGACCTTATAATCCCCCAAATACAATGTTATAACTTAGCTTTACACAAATATATGTCTTTTAAATAAATTGAAGTGAAAAATCATTGAACTTAAATAAAAATCAGTAGAAGTTACAGATCCAAGACACTCAACAAACCCTACTAAGTAGGAACACATACACAAAACACCCCTGGGCATATCATAGCTGAACATTGCTTTCCTTGCTTCTAGATTGCTCTGCCAACTCTAACACCTCAATACTGTAAGTCTTCAACTTTCTGAACTGCATAGATTGTTGAACAATGTGCTCAATTTAAAAAGCAGCAAATTTGCAGATCTCACCTGTTCAGCATTATTTTTTAAAATATATTTTTTATTTTTTCTAAAAGATACTTAGTATATGACATTTTATATCATCATGTATCATGCAGAACTGTGTGGGAGAGAGGGTGGTCTACAGTCTGAACTGTGGTCCATGCTTGGTGGCAAAACCCAAAGTGTATATATCTATTGCAGGTGACATGCCACACTGATGAGGGATGTATGTGTGTGGGGTTGTGGGAGGTGTGGGAGGTGGGGCATATGGGTACCCCTAAAATTTCTGTGTAACATTTATGTAATCGATGTATCTTAAAAAAATTGATTAAAAAATTAAAAGATACTTAGATTACATAAAATGCTACATAAAAAAAATAAGGGATTCCCATATGCCCCACTCCCCACACCTCCCACCTTTCCCCACATTAACAACTTCTTTCATTAGTGTGGTACATTCATTGCAATTGATGAACACATTTTGGAGCATTGCACTAAGAATGGATTATAGTTTACATTGTAGTTTACACTCTTTCTCACTCAATTCTGTAGGTTATGGCAGGATATATAATGGCTTGTATCTGTTGTTGCAATATAATTCAGGACAATTCCAAGTCCCGAAAGTGCCCCCATATTACACCTCTTTTCCCCTTTCCCTGCCGTCAGCACCTCCTGTGGCCACTGCCTCCTCATCAATGATATAATTTCTTCCATTGCTAGAATCACAATAAGTCTATAGTATAATACCAGTATAATACCACTCTAGTCCATAGTTTATTCCCAAATTCTGAGGATTCTAGGATGGTGCTGCCCACTCAGCCTTTAATTTAGAGGTGGCTTCAATACCATATAGCTGATGGATAGGACTCTCTTCTTGCAATTGCAGACTCTTTCTGTTCCTTAGTATGGTGCTTGTCCATCCTTACCTCCTTGTTAGTTGTCTTGGGTGAGTCCAATGAACTGGACAGTAGGTGTTGCAACTCTGCTGATGCTCAGAGCCCAGCTGGCACATGGTGAGCCCAAAGGTTCAAGTCTCTTGGGTGTACACCTCCCAAGTCCAGCACCAACTGTAGGTTCAAATAGAAGGGACAGAAGAGGCACGTGTAGGGAAGCCATAACTGAGTCCAACTCTAGCACACTCAGAAGCACAGACTCCAAAGCAGGCCCCACTGGCGAGGCACCAAACTCTGGAGCTATCTACCATGATTGTAGGACCTGGGTGTCTCCAGAGCCCTCAGGAGCCCCACTATTTGGAGTAGTATTTACTTTGGCAGTCTATGAGATCCTGCTGAGATGTGCATAAGCGTTACCTCTGGGATGACCTACTGACTCACTTTGAAGTCTCTTAGCCATACAAACTCGTTTGTCTTTACCCTTACCCCCTTTTATTCAAGGTCTTTTTCCAGTTATATTGCTAGTTGGTGCTTGGTAGTAATCCCTTAGTGCCAAGGAGGCTCATCCCTGGGAGTCATGTCCCAGACTGAGGGGAAAGTAATGAATTTATATGCTGAGTTTGGCTTAGAGAGTAGGCACATTTGAGCAACATGGAGTCTCTTTGGAGGTAACTTTTAGGCACCCTACAACACTAGGCTAAGTTTCAATTTCAAGAGCAAAGGCTTACAGGCATAGTCATCAATATCAAGGGCCCATCAACGGACCATCCTTCCTCACTAGTCATTGCCCCTGTACTTCGGGGGATTGTTGCTGTTCCATTAGAGAATGTTGCTGTTCCATTAGAGAATGTGGAAGAGCTCCTCAGGATGGGAATTCAATACTCTTTCAGTTACTGTGTGAATCTACCCACTGTGACAATGCCCCATGAACATTTGAACACATTTATATACCTTATATGTATGCCCAGGTGAACTTCCTCCCATGTATCCCCCATCACTGACACCCCACACCAATGATCCTCCCTTGCCACAGTTGTAACCATTCTGTGGTCCAAAACTTCTATAAATATGAAGCCAAGAATATCACCAAATACAATTAATAGGAAAATGAAATAATAATGATGTTTAAATATAAGAAATAAAATACATAATAATTTGGAAACTCTAAAACTAAATTAAAATTTTAAAATTAAGAAATTAAAAAATTAAAAATATTTTTAAAAATGTTGATGTTTCATCATTGTAATATCTGTTGTCCAGTAAGTACAGTGACATTTTCTTCCATTTCTTCCCCAGTGTCTTACTTTTCTTTGTTTTATCTTCAAAGAAGACAAGAAGTCACAGTAAAGTCACATACAGAATACAGGGGGCTCTCATATACCCAACATCTACCTCCTTTCCCCCCTTCCCATATTAATAACCTTTTTATGTGTGATTGTGCATTTGTTACACCTGATGTACAAAAATTTAAACAAAGCTACTAACAATAGTCAATTGTTTACATTATGGTTTACATATTAGACCATACACTTTTACAAATTTTTGCTGAAATTTAGCATGGCCTGTATCTAACATTGCAAGATCATGCAAAACACTTCCATTTCCACCTAAATAGCACCTCTTCCATGAATTCTATTCTTCCATCCCCTCCCCTCGGGTCCTATGGCAACCATTAAGCTTCACTCCTTGAAGGACAGATTCATAGTTACTTGCAACAACACTGAGGGCTTGACACACTGGTCTGTTGTCCCCTATTAGAAAGAGCCCAAACTCTTGAGACACACCCACCCCTTTGACTTAGAACATATTGGGCCTCCCCAAGATGGGAGTCCAGCATCTTCCTGCTCATTGTGCAGGTCTCCACCCACTGATACAATACACTATGACAAAATGATCACTGGTACATTCTCTAGAAGACTGTCCCATCACCTGGTTCAGCATTATTCTTGAAAGGTAGATTCCTCTTGGTGTTTGCTTGTATTTTTGCCAGGACTCCGGTGGTCTCCCCTGCATGTGAAGTCTGGCTGTCAATCCAAGTACATAAATGAAGTTTATATTAATATGTTGGGTCTCACCCCTGCAATTTTATTGCTGCCAGATTTTTTCCTTTGATTTTCCAGCTATTATTTCAGTCATGGACACTATATCTGGCACCTTGAGCTGGTGAGATCGTGGTTTTCTGTTTCCATAGTGGGTATTGGGGAGTGCCCTCAGGCCAGAAAACCATAAACTTGCAATTCTTGCTCTTTTCAGCTGCAGTTTTTCTAGAGTAAAATCTATTGGCTTCTGTTTTTTTTTTAATTTTATTTTTTAATGTCTTCTAGGACTTTAAATAGTTATTTTTAGTATTTGGTCCTATTTATAGTTGTCATCAGAAGAAGGGTTTATATGACCATTTTTCATCATCACCTCTTCCCTACATTGAATTATTTTCATGCTACTCCATCCATAACTATATTATGTCTAAGAGTTTATCTCATTCATATGTAAAAGCATATGTCTAACAGTATGGAATAAGGACCTTATTCTAAAGACCTATTTTTTCTTATTGGCTAGGATGTAAAACTTGTGACATTTTATCAGGTCAAGATATAAACTTTATACATTTGCTAATTAAAACCCCAGAGGTTCTTCAAGTTTTCAAGTTATTTGGTTAACCTGATATCTCCTTTAAAATTACCTAAACATGTACTCTTCTCAAGAGAATATAAGCACCATAAGATAAGGATGTGTCTGTTTGTACACCATTGTTTGGTCAGGGCCTAGCATAGCGCCTGGCACATAATAGGTGTTTAATACATATTGAATGAATGAATAACAAGAAATCTCTGAAGGACTATTTGTAAAATTCCATGTTAAAATCGTCTCTAGCTTCATTGAAACAATTCCAACAGAGCATGGATAGAATAGAGATTTTTACTGTGTCTCTTTGAAAAACAACCAAAATCCTAAAACACTAAAGATTAAATTAAGTGGCTAAATAGAACTAGGTTTAAAAAAAATCCTAAGTATCCACACCAAATTGAGACATACTTAGGAATTTGCTGATAGAAATAAGTAAAGAATGTAAATAAGAAAAAAATAAAACAAATCTTTTTTGGAACACACACGCATGTAACAATAAACTCCTTGTACTTTAATAAGAACAGGACATAATTCATACCAGTTTAATTTTGAAATACTTTCTGGACAGCTATAGAAAATGATCACAAGAATTCAATTATTAAAGTTCTTATAATGACCACAAAAAATTGGCAAGGGTGGTGCTAATTGCTTATGAAAAGCACAGCAAATTCAGAAGAAAACACCATTATAATCAGAATTAATAGCTACCCAAACTAAAAAGATATTATTTTCAGATTATATCTTAGTGATTCATTCTTTGCAAGAATATGACAAAGGAATTTAGTCTGGGTTAATTGTATCCCTTTGATACCCTGGTAACTGAGACATGAGTCCAGCATCCAGAGCAGCCCCCTGTCCCCTGAATAAAAACAATCTGAATGTCAATGTTCTGTCTTCTTGCCAAATTGCATCATCCAACAGAAAAGAAAAGGTATATGGCATAATAGAAGGAGCAATGGAAAAGGAAATGAAAAGATTTGTCCTTAATGAGTGGGTAGCATGAAGTAACTTACTAAACTAAACCTCTATGCCTCAGTGCTCTCATTGGTTAAGTACAGAGTAGACAAAATGAAAGGTGATGTCTAAGATACATTCTATTTTTAATTTCCTAATTTCTCATTCAAATAATTTTTCATTTAATGGTATTCTGTGATCATGATCTAAAACCTTACTGAAAAGGTGAGTATTAGAATTAATTTATAAAAGCTAAGTTATTATCAGATGGTAAAGAACATCTTGTAGTACTTACCTAGTGTGATGGTTAGGCTCTTGTGTCAACTTGCCAGGTAATAGTGCCCAGTTGTTTGATCAAGCAAGCACTGGCCTAATTTCACTGTGAGGACATTTCATGAACTTTCATCATTAGTGAGTTGATGGCATCTATGGCTGATTATAACAATAGTCAACTGAGGAGACTGCCTTCAGCAATGAGATATAGCTCATCAAATCAGTTTAAGGCCTTAAAAGGAGAAGTGATTTCAGCAGTCAGAAGAGAGAATTCCCATCTCTACTTCAGACAGCCAGCTTCTCCTGGGGAACTAACTCTTCAAGGACCTTCATCAGATGTCCTGGTTTGCAGCTTGCCCTCACAGTCACTTGAGACAAGTTTATAAAGTCTCATACTATTTACAAATTTCTTTTTTCAGTTCTGTTTCTCTAGAGAAACCTGACTAATACAGCTTGGAACCAGGAGTGGTTCTTGGGAAACAGAACCTTAAAAAAAAATGGGATTTCTGAATTGGTTCTGGGGTTTTTGCAATTGATTCTCTACTCTAATTAGATTCAAGGGCACTAATGACTCTGTTTCCAATAATCAAGAGACCACTGATAGTCTATGGTATGAGCTGGCAATAGAGATGTGCAAAATATCACCACTGTCTATGGTTACTTCCATGCTTACAAGAGGCAAGGCTCTGGGTGAGAGTGTTTTTGACACCTTAACAGAGTTTTATAGAGTTAAAACTTACAATAATGTTGGATGGTTTTTCCTTAATACACTAGATACAGTTTTTTTTTTAAAATGAGCTGAAGGCTTCAAATTTGCATCTTAAACACCATATGAATGATGTAAAAGTTTCTATGTGTGCCCTGAAAGAAAACCTTGTTTTGTCCAGCCATAGACTTGAGATCTCTGAAAACTAGACCCAGAGTCTCTTTGTCATATAGCAGCATTTCAGTGAAATCTAAAATCTCAATCTTGCAGGGTGTCTGCTATTAAAATGAGGGCATTGGTTAGAAAGGAATAGAACCCTGAAAATAGAAATGGAGATATATGGCTTGATAATGAAGACAGTGGATATTGAAACCCTAAATTCTGCAATGTCTTTGCCTGATAAACCTGTAGTGGTATGCCCTGAGGAAACACCTTCTCAACCTCTAGTCTACCTTGAGGAAACAGCTTACACATCTCTAGTCTGCCCTGAGGAAGCAGTAATGAGACCTCCAGTCTGCCCCAAGGAGTCTGCCATCTAACCTCTTCCTGAAGAGATTAATCCTGTCTCACCAGATGAAACTGCAATGGAATGCTCTCAGGTAATTGGCTTATAAGACATTTCTAATTCCTCTCCTTACCAACCCCCATCCACCTTCCTATTTTCTTTCAGAACTATAAATAGAATAAAGTCAAAACAAGCCCCCAAAGGTGATATACAAAGTGTGACCCATCAGGAAGTACACTATACTCCAAGAGAACTGCATGAGTTTTCCAATGTATATATGCAGAAATCAGGGGAATGTGCATGGAAATGGATATTAAGGAGTTGGGATAATGGTGGGAGGAATATATAGTTGGATCAGGATGAATTTATTGATATGAGCCCACTAAGCAGAGGTTCTGAGTTCAATGTTGTAGCTCAAGGGGTTAGAAAGGCTCTAACAGTTTGTTCAGGTGGTTGGCTGAAACATGGACCAAAAGGCTGAAAATGCCTAAGGGTGAGATGTCAATTTACCTTGGTTATATTGAAGATGAGGGGATCCAAAGGCTTAGAGAGATTTAAATGCTAGAATGGATTTACCATCTAAGAACTGCCCACCCACCCAGGAATGTCCAGGACCGTGAGGAATAAACTTGTAAGACTAACTCCATCTTCCCTGAAGAGCTCTGTGATTGTTCTTCTCTGTAGGGCAGATATTACTGTGGGAACTGCTATGAATGCTTAAATGCTATGAAGGGATCCGAGGCTAGCAGAAGCCAAATAGTAGCACTTAATCAACAAAGACAAAGTGGGCATGACTACCACAATGAAAGGTAGACTCAAAGCAGCAATCAAAAATGTCCAAGTCACATAGACCTATGGCATTGGCTAATAGATCATGGGGTACCAAGAAGTAAAATAGAAAGTCTACTAAATTCCTACTTGATCTGTATATGCAGAAATGTTCTAGGCCAAATGAATAAAAGTCTAGCTTGAATTATAGAAACAGAGAGTCAAGCCCCTTAAACAATTCTAAGCGTTGAGACAGTTTACAGACCCAGAGCCCCTTTAATGAGGGGAGGGCTGTGTACGCTTGGGAAAGGACCCTGTATTAATTCCTGGAGACCTAAAATGTCACTATATTCCACCAGTCAGAGTAGGGGCTTGTGGAGTTTAGGTGATCAATGGTGTTTTAGCTCAGATCTGTCACACAGTAGGCCCACTGGGTCCCCAGACCCATTCTGTGGCTATTTTCCCAGTTCCAGAATACATAATTGGAAGACCTACTCAACAATAGGCTGAACCTCCACATTGGTTCCCTGACTTGTAGAGGGAGAGCTATTATAATAAGAAAGGCCAAGTGGAAGCCTCTAGAACTGCCTCCTACTTAACAAAATTGTAAATAAAAAGCAATACTGGGTTCCTGGAAGGATTACAGCGATCAGTGCCACCATCAAGGATTTGAAGGATGCAGGGGTGGTGATTGCTTCCATATTCCCATCCAACTCTCCTATTTGGCCTGTGCAGAAAACTGATCGATCTTGGTGGATGACAGTGGATTATGGTAAACTTAACCAGGTGGTGACTCCAATTGCAGCTGCCGTTCCAGATGTGTTATCATCACTTGAGTAAATCAGCCACTGGTACCTAGAATGCAGCTATTGTTTTGTCAAATGCATTTTTCTCAATTGCTGTTAGTAATGACCATCAGAAAAAGTTTACTTTCAGGGGTATAACTACTCTTCAGCCCTATGTCATAACATTGTCTGCAGGGAACTTGATCATCTCCCCCTCACACAAGACATTGCACTGGTCCATAATATTGATATCAAGTTGACTGGACCTAGTGAGAAAGAAGTAGCAATTAATCTAGACTTATTAGTAAGGCATTTACATGTCGGAGGATGAGAGATAAATCCAACAAAAATACAAAGGCCCTCCACCTCGGTGAAATTTCTAGGTGTTCAGTGGTTCGGGGCATGTAGAAATATCCCTTCTAAAGTGAAGGCTAAGCTGTTGCTTCTGGTCCCTCCTATCCACAAAAGAAACACAGCAACTACTTGGCCTCTGTGGATTTTGGAGACAACATATTCCTCATTTGGGTATGCTACTCTGGCCCATTTACTGAGTGACCAGAAAAGCTGCTAGTTTTGAGTAGGGACCAGAACAAGAGGAGGCTCTGAAAAAGGTCCAGGCTGCTGAGCAAGCTGTACTGTTACTTGGGCCTTATGATCCAGCAGATCCAATGGTGCTGGAAATGTTAGTGGCAATAGAGATGTCTTCTGGAGACTTTGGCTGACCTCTATAGGAGAATGATAAAGCAAGCCCTTAGGATTTTGGAGCAAAGCCCTGCCTTCCTCTGCAGATAACTACACTCCTTTTGGGAAATAGCTTTTGGCCTGCTACTGGGCTTTAATAGAAACTGAATGCTTAACCATGGGCCACCAAGTTACCATGAGACCTGAGTTATCTATCATGAGCTGACTGTTGTTTGACTAGCCAAACCATAAAATTGGGCATGCACAGCAGCACTCTATCATAAAATGGAAGTGGTATATATGAGTTTGGGCTTGAACAGGTCCTGAAGGGACAAATAAGTTACACGAGGAAGTGGCCCAAATGCCCATGGCCACCACTCCTGCCACATTATCTTCTCTTTCCCAACTCATAGCTATGGCCTCTTGGGGAGTTCTTTCCAGTCAGTTGACTGAGGAAGAGAAAACTTGGGCCTGGTTTACAGATGGTTCTAGACAATATGCAGGTATCACCCACAAGTGGACAGCTGCATCACTGCAACCACTTTCTAGGACATCCCTGAAGGACAGTGGTGAGGGGGAATCCTCCAGGTGTGTGGAACTTTGAGCAGTGCACCTTGTTCATTTTGCTTGGAAGAAGAAATGGCCAGAGATGTGCTTGTCCAGTGATTCATGGGCTGTTGCCAATGGTTTGGCTGGGTATTCAGGAACTTGGAAAGAACATGATTGGAAAACTTTTGACAAATAGCTCTGTGGAGGAGATGTGTGGCTAGACCATTCTGAGTGGTCAAAAAACATGAAGATATTTGTGTTGCATGTGAATGCTTACCAGAGGATAACTTCAGCAGAGGAAGATCAACTGGATAAGATCACCTTTTCTGTGGATAACAGCATCTTTCCCCAGACACAACTGTTATTCCCAAATGGGCTCATGAACAAAGTGGCCATGGTGGTAGGGATGGTGGTATTGCATGGGCTCAGCAACATGGACTTTCCCTCACCAAGACCTACCTGGCTAGAGCCACTATAACAAGCAACAGGGACCCACACTTAGTACGGGATAAGGCACCATTCACTGAGGTGATCAGCCTGCCACCTGCTGGAAGGTTAACTACATTGGACCACTTCCTTCAGGTAAGGGGCAGCGATTTGTTGTAGCTAGAATAGACACATAGGTTTGCCTTCCCTGCATGCAATACTTCTGCCAATAATATAAGCTGAATGCCTCATCCACCCTAAAGGTATTCCACACAGCATAGCTTCTGATCAAGCAACCCATTTCACAGCAAATGATGTGCAGGTATGGGCACATGCCCATGGAATTCACTGGTCTTACCATGTTCCCCATCACCCTGAAGCAGCTGGATTGATAGAACGGTGGAATGGCCTTTTGAAGACTCAATTATGGCTCCAACTAGGTGGCAATACCTTGCAGGGCTAGGGCACTGTTCTCCAGGAAGCTGTGTATACTCTAAATTTGCATCCACTCTATGGTGCTGTTTCTCCCATAACCAGGATTCACAGGTCCAGGAATCAAGGGGTGGAAATGGGAGTGGCACCATTCACTATTACCCCTAATGATCCACTAGGGACATTTTTGCTTCCTGTCCCTGCAAACTTAAGCTCTGTTAGTCTAGGTGTTAGTTGATAAAGGAGGAGTGCTTCCAGCAGGAGACACAAGGATTCCATTGATCTTGTAGTTAAGACAGCCACCTGGCCACTTTGGGTTCCTCGTGCATCTGAATCAACAAGCAAATAACGGAATTACTGTACTGGCTGTGGTGACTGATCCCGAATTTCAAGGGGAAATAGGACTGCAGCAACACAATGAAGGTAAAGAAGAGTTTGCCTGGAATATAAGAAAAACCCTAGGGCATCTCTTAATATTACCATG
>PVKH010016310.1:0-15785 GCA_004027955.1 Chaetophractus vellerosus
AAGTTTGCAACAGTAAAATGGGAGGAGTAACATCCAGTTTCCCATTTTGTCAAGGAATATGAAAAAGAAATTGGGACTCTTGGGCTATTTATTGGTGTGACTAAATTGGTACAATCTTTCTGGAGGGTCGTTTGGTAAAATATGTCAAGAGGCTTAGAAATATTTATACCCTTTGAATTGGTTACTCTCTTCCTAAGAATTTATCTTTGAAAAGCTATCAAAGATGCATACAAAGAATTATATGCAAAGAAGGGTGTTCAGTATAGTGTTAGTTATAATACCAAAAGTTCAGAACAATCTGAATAGCCAACAATTGGAGGTAAGTTAGATTTAGGTATAATTAGTTTTTGAAGCAGCCAGCTGAGGATCATATTTTCACAAAATAGTTAATGTCCTAAAGAAATGTTGCTCTGTAATATGAAGTGGAAAAAGGATATGTAAGCATTGTACAGTACCAATTTTGCTTTGAAATTCTGTGTAACCATACAAAAGGATTAGAAAGAAATATATATATATAATCTTTCATTATTGGATTTGGGGGAGGCATACTGGATTATTTTTATTTTCTTTATATTTTTCTGTATCTTCACATTTTTTGACATTGGATGTAATCAAATAATAAAGTTGTTTTAAAAATAAAAATGGACTTTTAAAGCCAGATCTTGAAAACAGTTTCTGGTAATGGAACAAGATTTGAGATTACCAGTAGAAGTATGTGAGCAACATCTTCATTTCATAAAAAAAGAGGGTAGTTAATAATTGTACAATCCAAGCTTGTGTTTGCAAGAAAAACTGGGTGTACAATTCTGAGTTAGTCTAAAACTTAAACTACTTAATAGACTGTATACACATATTATAGTGTGTCAGGTATTTTAAAAATTAATATTTGACTGTTCCTACTTTTATGAGTTGAATTATTTTCCCTGAATTGGATTTTTATTTTTTAATATATAAAGTGGAAGCTTTGTTTTTTCTCTCTCTGTTTATTGTTAATTTTATAGGAATGCCTTTTGTTTTTGTTCTTGAAAGTTTTCTGTCACAAGGAGATCTTATTTTTTCCTCCAGATTTATTACTTTACTTTTCACTGTGGTCTGTTACAGGGTACATTAGTGATGTATCTTTTGTCTGTTTAAAAAGTCTGTAAATTCAATATGTTTCTATGAGATTGCCTTCATGATAATAAGCTGCCAGTTGTCAACAATAAATAAACTAGTGACTCTCCTGCTTTAATAATAAAAGCTGTTTGGCTTACATGTGATTATGAAAAAAAATATAAGTTTCTGAAAAATTCCAGCTACCTGTACAAATTATATTCATTTATTCAGCAAGTACATATGAGCATCCTCTTTGTGCTAGTCCTGTTGTAGGCTTTGAGGAATCGACAATAAAGAAAGAAGACATGTCCTGCCTCCTTGATGTCTACATTCTAGCAGAGAAAGAAAACATCTACATATATAAATAACTATAATGTCATGTGGTGAAAAGTGCTAAGAGGAAAATGTAAGGCACTGAGATAAGAGTGATAGACTGATGGTGAAGTGGGGCTGGAATTGGGAGAGATCTCACTGGTAAAGTTATATTTGAACAAATTTCCAAAGAAAGTGGATAGTGAGTCTTGTGGGTATCTGAGGGAAGAGTGCTCTTGGAAGCGGGATTGCCCAGGGCACAGGCAGCCATGGATGCATACATGATTGCCCACAAGGAGCAATAATATGTGAGTCAGAGTGGCTAGCGCAGAGGGAAGAAGAGGAAGGGCGGTAGGAGGTGAGGACAAAAAGATACCATTCCTCTCTCCTCTGCTCTTGAAAATGATTAGAATTTATTGTGGGTATTTTTTTCTGAGAAAGTCACCTTTAAAGTATCTAATTTTTATTTTAAATAAAATGTGATGTGGGGTAGTTTAATTTAGATATCAGAACTGAGTTTTCTCATGTTATGGGACATTTGAATTTTCACTACTTAGAAACTTTAAAAATGCTCATTAAGAAATATCTTTTTCAAAAATTATAGCATCTTAGTATTTTAAATAACTTTATTATAATTTTAGAGAGTTGAGGGAAAAAACCCTCTTGGTAATACACATTTATTTGAAGTTCAGTAATTCCTTCATTTTAATAACAGATGGTTTTACTTCTACTAAAATATATAAAGTTTAAATCATTTCTAATGAAATATTATCATTATTATCTTTGTGTGCAGAAATATAAAGTTGTATGTTATTTATGATTTGGATTCAAAGTTTTAAAGATGTTAACATGGACATGAATTGATTTATAACCATAAAAAATGTCCCAACGAAAGTAATTTAAAAGAACTATGAACTGATATGCCCTGTGACCATTTTGATAAATATTTGTGCTGCAAATTTCTGAGAATGACTAGATAACTCACTTTATATATGCAAAACTATTTAACTTGATATAATTTCAGATTATAGCCATATATGGGCAAGTTTCTCTGGAAAATTGGGAAATTCGTGCAAAGTGTAAAATCAGGGGAAATTATGTGTATGATGATATTCCATCCCATATGACATGGGAAACCAAAGTCACATTAATGTCTTTATCAAGAGTATTGACTGTTTGACTTAAAGGGAGTAAGCTTATGAGTACATGTAAACTTCAGGATGCTTAAAATAAGCTCTCTGAAAGTAATAGTTTAAACTCCCAAAGAGAGAGTTAATCTGTTTGATTCAACTAGTCTATAATAACTTCTTTGAGATACAGTGTTGAAAAATGTAGAACAGACTTTGGTAGATATCTGTCATGATTCTACGAGTGGCATTCCTCCTAAATTTTACATGTAGGATGGTAATATGCATGAAGCTTCAGGCCAGTCAGAAAACTAGCTATCAAAGAAATTAAAACTATAATGTTTTACTTGTCAAATTATAATTTTAAAAGACAATAACACTGACAGAAGAACACCAAACTAGTGTCCTTGTTCCTGCTGACAGCAGTGTATATATTGGAAAGCAAATATATACCGCAAACTATAAAAACAACAAGTATGTATTGCTGCTTATATGATTTTTTATAATCTTACCTGAGGATTGCAAAAAGCACATGTGCTTGAAGATGTTAATTGCTTAGTTATTTAACATTTCTAAGAGAACAAAGAAAAATACTTTAGAATTTGAAGTATATACTAAATAGGAAGATATTTATCATACTGAAAATAAACAGAATTTCACTAAATAATAGTTGTTTCATGATGACTTGGGTCTGTTTAAAAACTCCAAGTTCTTAAGCTCTTTCATTCTCCATGAATAGGAGTCTAGTTCAATAGGAAAATATTGTTTTAAAATTCTTTGCAAATTATTTTAAGTAGGATATAGATATTCTCCTTTTGTTTGAATTTGTTGTGGTTGTAATTTTAAAATTCAGATTTCTTTGTCTGAGCACACAGATACTCAATCTATGGAACATGGATTAATCATCCAATATCCTGAATTCTCATATAATCATGTGTGAAAATGCAGATCTTTAAGAATCATATGGAATATTTTTATCTTTCTCTAAAGAAATTAAATTCAGCTAAAAATTATTAATGTTATCTCAATCATGCTAAATACTTCACAATTCTATTTCACTGAATTCTAAAATGTAAGTGTACCTGAACTGAATTATCTCATATGTTTTGTCACTTAAGATTGTAGACATTAAATTTTCAACATTTTTTTCTTATTATTGTAAGAATAGCCAAGAACAACAAACACTACAGATGTTTGAGAAGAAATACTGGTATTAAATTGTCATAGATGGATCTTTTAAATATAGTAAATATAGTCTTTCAGAGTAATGAATCTTATCATAGATTACCTACACATTGCAGAATCTCATAATTTGTGATTTTTAAAAAAATTTTGGATACCCTGGTAATTACATATCTAAACAACATAGGAGTTTGTGTGTGTATGTTTGTGTGTGTGTTTATGGCTTGGTAGTTCACAACTCAAAATTATGAGAACTTTTTGTCTAAAAATTGTCTTAGATTTTGTAAAATCCAAATATGATAGGTCTGTTGAATACAGAGCATACTGAGAAACAAGTAAGTTAGGAAAAATGTTATTTTCCCTTTCTTTTTCCTTTTTAAAAGAACAATTATCAAGATTCATTTACCAAGAAATTGCTAAGCATACTGCAAGAGAGAGGTGGCAGATAAGAAAACTTCCATCCCCCTCCTCTCTCTCTCTCTCTTTCTCTTTGTTTTTACTTTTATTTCTGCAGATCCTGCAGGCTCAGATTTCCACAGTATTCTGACACCAACACTGTATATGAAGTGGGTCAAGTGTCAGCCATCTTTGGTAAGTTTCACTTAACCCCAGGCCTTCATCTTCCCTGGCTCCCAGTTTCTCCTTTTGGAATTCTATTCTTCTTCCTCTACCACCTAATGCACATTGCACAAGACCCTCTTATCACACTTTTTTGCCTACTGAGCACCCAAAAAACTCTGCCAACAAGGAAACTCATAGTGATCCCAGTCCAGACATAGTTACATGCCTGTGCCCTTGTACCCTGTCATACACTACTCAGAATATCTTTTTATCCCTATACATTTGTTCACAATTTCCACCCACATCATTTGCTCATTGTCTTAATTTTCTTTGTTGTTTTTTGAATTCCATGAAACTATATAGCAACAACATAATACCATAATAGAGCATTAGGAAGTAAGGAGTGTGCAAGACACCTTTTTCTTTAGAAAATGAAAACCAGAATGTGATAAACTACTGTAAAGTTTGGGTCACTGGGAATAAATAGGATAAACTAGAGGATTGGGAAGGAGGAAAATGGGAGAAAGCCACAAGGCTCTGCAAGGATAAAATTACTGGCTCTTTGCAGGTCACTGAGATTCCAGATAAGTGATCCCTGGAATCAGGATCATTTATCTGTGAAGGAGGAGAGAATGGAAAAAGGAAGGAAATGGAGATATGAATGGACAAAAGTAGTCCGATAAGTTGGCATTTATAAAAAATGACTTCTTTAATTTGCACTACACTCCTGAATAAATATCGTGGAAATCCATAATTAAAGGAACTGTAGAAATTTAATAAAAAAAAAAGAAAATTGTAAATAATGGGAATCCCTTTGATTTTCATTATATCATTCATTAAGATGTGTTTAGCACTTTCCTCAAAATTTACTGTAGATTTCTTTGAATGAAAATATTTTAAGATTGCTGACTTAAACATTTAAACTTAATTCCTTCATCTCTTTACTCATTAGATATTATAGTGTACTTATTATTTTCAAGGAACTGTTATAGGTGTTATTTATTATAGATATCATGGGGGAAATGTTTACTTTTATTTCGTTTTATTATTCATTTATCTGTTTGTTATAATGATGGAAAAGTTACAGACTAGAATTTATTATTTCCTATTGTCTTGTAGCTATTTCTAAACCTTTATTTATTGCTAGCAACTGGGGAAAAAAACCATTTTGATGATTATCTCTTGCTGTTCTTTTGTAATTGTCACAATTTTTTCTTCTTTTTATGCATTGATACTAGCTTTTAATGTTCAGCAAAAAGATGTCAGGTTCTAGGGATACAGCTACAGTGATATTTCATGTAATTGACTTTTAGTAATTACTGGTTATTTTATTATAGATTTGCATATTTCTTGCTGTGCCTCCCCAAACTCTTATATAATATGGGTAATTTAACAAAATAATTTATAATATATCTTAGATATAGAGCCTTAGGAAATTGCCTAACCGAGGTTCAGTAACATTCAAACAAATCGTTTAAGATCAGCTTTTCTGACTTTTTCTATGAGTCCATATTACATATTAATATATAGTTCCATTCCAAAGGTCTGTTTAGCCTTATTCATTTATTAATTATTCATTTATTAACTGATTTTTTATCCTTTTATGAATAAAGCTGAATAATCACAAAGTTCTGAAAAATTTCTTAGATATTTCACCAGATATTTGTCATATCCTCTCACCAATCATAGTTCAAAAAGAAATACTGAATTATTTTAAAGTGTTTTTATAACCTGCAGTTTTATGTTGCGTATTTCTTATATTTCGCATACTTGGATCACTTAAAATTATTTGTCATCTGAGCTCGGTAGGATAAAAATTTTATTTCCTCAATTTGTTCCATGCAGATTTTAGCAGTTTCATATCAAATTCTGGGACACAGTCTATGTGTTGCAAAGTGAGAGCATAATCGAATTGAGGGACATCTAGGTAAATGAGTTGGTTGAATATGAGTTTTTTGTAAAGAGAGGGAAGTATATGAGTTTTTTCTATTTTCAGTAAAGAAAACCATTTACTTTCCTATTGTTGTAAACTGTTGATAAAGTTGAAAGCAGAAACTATTTGGGTTGATTTGGAGGTCCTGTGAGATGGAAGGATCATCCTAATCTGGTTTGAAAGGAAGGCTTTGTGGTCTGCTATGAGCCAGAAATGAAGTTTTCAGAATTTGACAAGTAATCAAAGCAATTGGGAAAGAAAAAGCACAGAGGCTGAAGGTTTCTTTGCTTTATATTGGATCAGTTAGTGAGTAATATAGTTTTTAGGGTTTTCAGCAAAGAGTTATAGATAAAGTCTTGATAGCAGACATTTTTTTATGTTCTTTTAGCTAATTGTTTTTGCTCTATACTTATCTGAAATAAAATACTTTGGAAAGATTTTTCAAGACAAAACTAAGTGACATATTAACTTCCTAGATAATTTAAAAACTAATATAATTAGTGTAGATATGAGGATTATTTGGGCTCATATCTCAGAGAATCTAGAAAAAATAATAGTTTGTTTTTAATTTCTTAAACTAGTCCAAAAGACTCATAATCTTTGGAATAGTTTTCAAAAATAAGTGAATAATTTTGGTACAAATAAAGAAAAACATACTAAGAATTTTCTTTTAGAAATATCTTTCAGTACTAGTTATATTGATTTTTATTCTTTTCTGATTTTTCTCTCTCTCACAGTGACATTTGGTCGTGGTTAATATGCATATATGAGATACCATACAGCCTTCAATCTATATATGTTTGTAATAAATATAACAGCATCCATTTGTGGTTTCACTTGCCAAATTTATTCATATTTCACCTCTTTCCAAAAAATATGAGACAACTGATCATAACAATGTATTTTTTGTATAAATTAATTCATTACTTTAGAACTAAAATTTGAATAACTTGAAGGTATTCTAAATTTTACATATTATGAATATGCCTTCACAAGGATTTTTATGTTCAAAGTGTTCAATATGTATATTATATGTATGAATGAATGAAGCTGAACGATATGACAAATGTCAGTGAACTGTGTAACTTGGTATTTATATTTGGGTGGTAACCTAAATTGGAATAGTTTAGCCTAAAACCTCAACCTTCATAACGTGCAACTCTGGATGTGAGTTATGAATGTTGACTCTGCTTCTGAATTTGTGCTTTACCTTGAACAAGGCCCTGTGTGTCTCTGGGTATATATTTCTTCAATTATTCAATGAAGGGGATAGCCTAGATATAATCTAAGCTTCCCGCCTTCCATCTGGTGTATATGAATAGGCAGTTTGGGCTTGTACAGTACCTTAATGATTAGCTCATTAATTGGTGAGCATGCCCAGTCCATCTCGGATAATTCTAAATGGCAATAAATTCTTTTTTATATTGAGCATAAAATCTGTCTTCCTAAATTTTGTGTTGTTGATAAAAATGCTAAGTGTGCCCTTGATATATTCATTGAAGTTATTGATTAAAGTGTTATACAGGACTGGATAGAGCACTGTGTTATGGTAAGGCACTGAAAATAAATCTTTTAATCCATTTTTAAATTTGTATCTTTTGCACATGGCCATTTAGTTAGTAATAATCAATTTAATTATCCTTGTAATTAAGCCAGTATTTTTTCTGTTAAACACAGACATCACAGAGGTTTGACAGATGCCTTACAAAGTCCTAATATAGCTTGATGACTGCATTTTCATAGTTTAAAGAAAGAGGGAGGAAAGAAAGAAGAGATGGAAGAAAGGTAGGAAGGCAAGGCAAGGGAAAGAAAGATACAAGGAAGGAAGGAAGAGTTTACATAGAATTGCCATTACAGTCTCCATAGGGTTCTTTTTACTCAAGGATTTTGCTTCTGCCTATATTGTTCCCTCCACATCACTTTCTCCATGTGCTGAAGCACTTCCACCAGATACACTGTAATATCTCCCATGTTTAAAACAACAATCCTTTGACATTAAGTGCCACTATAGCACATTCTCTATATTCTATAGCCAGTCTCCATTTCTTTGACTCATAGTCTCATCTTTCTAACTTGTTACTCCACTGAAACTATTATCTTCACCAACTTCATTTTGCTAAATATAAAGGTTAATTTACATTTTACTTACCCTTTTGGGAAGATTTGGAAGAGTTGATCACTGGTTTGCCCCCATATTTTGTAAATACTGTCTTCACTTGGTTTACAGGCTGTTATATACTATGGGTTTTCTCTTACTTTACTGTCCTTTCTCTATCAATAACAAAAAGTAATCTGTCCTGTCCATGGCTTAAATAATACTAATTTAGAGGGTTCTCAAAAGTTTATCTTTTTCCCTAGTATCCCCCCTGAACTTTAAACTTTTGTATCCAGCTGTCTATTTGACATCTCCACATGGATGTCTGATGGGGATCTCAAAATCTGTCAAGAGAAAATTATTGATTCCTCTCACCCACCAAAACCAAAACAAACATTTTACTTGTCTCAGTATCTTGGAGCCATAACCCACCCAGTTGTTCAGGCAACAAACATAGGAGTCAGCCTTGATCCCACTTTATCATCTAAACTTCATTCTGATCACTTCTTATCATCTTTTTTATTACCACCTTAGTCCTGGCCCAGTGATTGGCTAATAATAATGTTTGTGCCCAATGGCCTATTCTCCCCCCAGTAGAGACAGCGATGCTTTAAAATTATACTGTATCATTCTTTTACTCAAAATTTCCAGTAGCTTCCTTTAATTTGAAGGGTCAAATTCGAAGGACTTAATGTGTCCTGAAAGGTTTCATATTACCAGGCCCTGGTCTACCTCTCAAGCTCTATCTAATACTCTGTTGGTCACTGTGCTCCACAGTACTGGCCTTCTTATTGATTCTCGAATGTTCCTTTAAACTTGTTCTTCTCTCTACCTTAGATGCTCCATGCTAAGGGTTTCACGTGGCTCTTTCCCATGTCATTGATGCCCCTGCTCAAATGTCATGTCCTCAGAAAGGTTTAACCCAACCACCCTGAATAGAATAACCTTCCCAATAAATCACTTTCTATCCCGTAATTCTCCATTCTTTTTCTTCCTAACATAGTTTATTGTCTATTTTCAGAGATGAATATAAGCTTCTGTGAAATTTACCTTGTGTATCACTAGATATAGAACTGTTTGTGTGTCATAGTAGGAACACAATAATTATTTGTTGAATGAAATACTATTGTTTTTCTGTTAAATATACCTCATTTCCATAGCATTTATAATACTTGGTGCTTCTAAATACCTCATAGACCATTTTACATTGATATATTTGTTTATATTTTTATGGTGATATTTCAATATTTTATCTTAAAATCAAATTGTATTGGAGGGAAAAAGCTGGTTTTGATCTTTATTTTGCTTAATTTTATGATGTTTAAATAAGATTTTTTCAAATGACTAGTATAGTACAATTTTAATCTTACATTCAACACATTATTAGAAATATATATTTAGATATAATTTTTGAAATTTTCTATTTAATAAATATATTGTATTCATAAAAGTTAAAATATCTGGAGTCGGTTAAATATTTTTGTTTAAAACTCTTATTTTGTTATTATAGGTCAGAAAGTGGATGCTATTTCTATTCACACAGATTGATTTTTTTTTAATCAAAGGCATCATAACCTCATTACTTTCTTTGTCACGTTAATCCCACTTTAATTAAAAAATACGGTCTTTTTAAAAAAATGTGGAAGGCCTTAGCTTTTGCAGACATTTAATTGAAAAATTATAAATATATGTATTAAAATATGAAAAATGTGCAACCACTTTAAGATAGCATTACCTCTGAGCACATCTGTGGAGTGGAGCAGGGGACATGACCTTTAATGGTATTTATAAAAATTTATTATTTGTTAAAGCAAAAGATATGGAGTTAATAAAATCAAAGTTTAACATTTGTTCAGTTACTGAGTAATCCCTTGTCTGTTTCATATTACTTCCTGTAATTTTTGATATAGTATAAATATTTCATAATAAAAAGTAAATAATATAAATAAGAAAATCAATGACACTGTGTCCTTTAAATGAATCTATGGCCTGATAAGGTTTGCTTTATGTATAACTTGAATAAGTATACTATTAGAGCTAGTTCAGTTTTTCTTTACTTATTTACAGATTGTAATCAACCCATTTTACTTTATAAATTCAAATGTCCCCTATACATTCTTAAAATTATTTCTTCTACAATCATTTGCTTTTTCTACTTTCTGTTACTTTACCTCTATTGAATATAGGATACCTCAATTTAGATGCCTAAAAACTAGAACACAAGAAATCAAAAACAGAAAGGGCCATCTTGAATAATTTAAACAATTGTGGCTAAGTATGGAACATAAATATATTATATGAAATATACTTAAATAAAGAAATTATGATTTATCTTCCAAAAGTTCCTATTCATTCTAATGTCTCATTATTGTCAGTGGCATCAGTCATCTCTCCTCCTTTTAAAATTCTAAGTTTTTGTTTCTTACCCTAAGTCAGTCATTCAATATATACAATATCACCCTATTATAATGCTATAAGTATTCTCTAAAATCCAGTTGCCTTAATACAGAATGCCGTCATGTTGAAGTGATTAAAATGACTGGAGTGAATCTTCTGAGTAATTCAAGTACCATTACAAATTAACAATGAAAGCACAGATATGCCCTCATGAAATTTACAGCTTACTAGGATATAGATAAAAGTAATCAGGAAATCCCTGTACTGTGAGATAAGTGCTGCTGCAATGCAAGAAATATTGTATTCTTGCTGGGGCAGTCATAGGCATGCCTACAGGCCATCTCCCAGCCCTTGCCTATCCTCTGCCCCTTTTCTAGTATATGCAGATGTTTTATGTTTTCATTCCACGGTACAGGGGAAACATTAGGTCTAATGGAACAGTCTAACCATACCCGGAACCCAAAACCAGAAACATTTAAATCCAGCTGCTTATAAGGGCAGAAATTCTCACTGGCAGGGCCCCTTCCCCTTGGTTGTGTGGAATCAGCATTCCCTGACCTTGATCTGAGCAATTGGTCTTTCTAAGGGATTGGCCATGATGGGATTTCTTCCTCTGCTCTCTTGGGCCTTTGTACTATGTAAGTAATAAAGTGGTCATTTGCTGAAAGTCCTTGTGCCTGAGCCTGTATTCCCATGAAGTACAGTGTAGCAACTCGCTCCATAGTACTGCAAAATAATACAGGAGGTATCTATTCCAACCATAGAGGTTAAGAAAAGCTTCTTAGGGAAAGCAGCATCTAATTGGAGACCTGAAAGATGGGTAGACTTAGCTAGGCAACCAGTGGAAAGGGTGAGATTTTCCAGGCTTAATCACAAGTACGTAAGTAAGAGAGATCACAGTGACTTAGAAAAACTAAATATGGTTTCATACACTAGTAGCATGATTTTTGATATAGGGAGAAGTATTTTAAGATGGAACTGGAGGAGTATCCAAGAGCAATTTTGAAAGACCTTATATATGACACAGTAAGGAACATGACTTTTATCATCTTAGAGTGATGTAATGAAATTTATATTTGAGAAAGATCTCTGTGACTGTAGAACCTGTTCCCTCTTAAAACCCTTCATTGATTAATTTACAATTTGTTTTAGGAAAGACTTCCCTACTTCCTAAACCTGGTTATGCCTCCCTTCTCTATGCTCTTTCAGCACTTTGCACTTTAGCTTCAGAGCACACATTATAAATATAGTAAATTAATAAGTTAGAAGATTTGATATTTAATGATAGATTCCCCTCCTGTGTTGTAATCTCCACAGTAGTGGAGACCAGATTTTGACTGTCTAGTTTATTGCTCTCTCCTCAGCATCTCTGCCTTTTATTCAGTAGGTGTACAATAAGTATGTATTGAAAGAATGATCTGTTAGTGATATAAGTAATTTGAATAAAACAATTTTCAAGGTTAGTAATTTAGCTAAATATAACCAAAATCATTATTGATTGTTAGCCTCTTTACTTTTCATTTTTACACCCCTTAATGCATTCAATATAAATTTATTGAAATTCTTTCTGCGTCAAGTATTGTGATAGAAAATAAGGAAGATGAATAATGTGGTGTTTGAATAATGAATATTATAAAAAATAATAACTACAGTTCAGTTAATGTGTGTTTTAGGGGAATAATCAGCATTATAAAATGTGCAGCTAAAGTAATATAGAGTTCTCCCTCTTAATCATGACTCTTTAAAGTTTTTTCTTTTATGGCTCCCTTTACTTATTAAGATGAATGCCAGGGAGCAAGTGGGAGAGCACCTGCTACCCATGTATGAGGTACTGGGTTCGATCCCTATTACCTCCTAAAAACAAAAAGAAACGAACAAATGAAGACACCAACTCTCATTGGAAAGCAGATGTAGCTCAGTGGTTGAGCACCTGCTTCCCATGTATGAGGTCCTGGGTTCAATCCCAGGTACCTCCTAAAAAAAATAAAAAAATAGATGCATGCCAACTTTCAAGTGATTTTTTTTTGCCAGCATAGAAAGAATTGAATAAGTAGAGCTTATTTTTATGTAAAAGTGGAGACCTAAATTTTTCTCACAGAATTTTTTCAGCTCTTCAAGTTTTGATTTTTAGATAAAAAACAACAGGAGTTCTAGAGAGCCCAATTTAATTAAATATGATGTGATATATGAGAAAACTACTTCTTGATCTTTGGCAGAGGTAAATGAAAATATGGCAGAGTTTAGTAAAGGCACTCCCATCAAAGGAAATAAGGTATTCCTCAGAATGGAAATAAAGTTGACACTATTCTTGGTTTGCCAGGGAAACATGAAAATGCACATAGATTCTAAAATAAAGTTACCTTGTTTGATTAATTCCACTCTATTTCTGTTACTGACACAGAAATTAAAACCCACAAAATTATACATGTTAAAGAAGGTCATCTGAATTCTTTTGTAAGAATAGGAGAAAGTAGTGAGGAAGGAAATAAAATTTTAACTCAGAAAAATTATATATTAGTTAATAATATATGGAGAAGAAGGTTAGTGTTAAGAAGAAAGAAACCTTACAGACAGATAATAAAATATTTTCTTTGTCAGCAGTATTTGAACATTAAACCCAGAGTACCATGAATTGAATCTTCAAACTTATTAAAAATCATGTGCATGTAAAAGCATGGACTTTTTAAAATGCTTTGAAGAAATAAGATGTGTTGTGTTCAAAGGAGAATAAAAGAAACGTAAGTTAAACAGTGCCAGAGAACAGTTAAAATTCAGTGTAAGGAAATTGTCACATTTATTAAAATCCTTGTCTCTTTATTCTTGTTTTAAGTTGTGAAATCCGGGGCCGGTCATATAGCCCAGTGGATAGGGTGCTGGTATACCACATGGGAGGCCCCAGGTTCGGTTCCCGGGGACCTCTCCTAGCGGGCAGACTGCCTTGAGAATGGCAAGCCGCCATGGGCGGGCCAGAGCTGCCGTGGGCAGGGCAAAAAGCTGCCATGGACAGGGCAAGAGCCGCCACGGGCAGGGCAGGTCGCCCGCGAATGGAGCGCAGCCAGCCACCCGCGAACTGAAGCAGAACCGCCCGTGAATGGAAGCAGAAGCTGCCCACAAGCGGGGAAAGCTGCGCCTGCGCAGTGACCGGCCGCAACGGGGGGGAGGGGAGATATGTAATAAAATAAAATAAATCTTTAAAAAAAAAAAAGTTGTGAAATCCTTTGATCATACATAATAATTATTAGCTAAATATTTATACTATAATTTTAATAGGATGATTCATTTAAATAAATGGAACATAAAATAAGTTAATAATCCCTCAGTGCCAGGGAGTCTCATTCCTGGGAGTCATGTTCTATCTCGGGGGTGGGGGGTGGGGGGGGCACGTCAGAGTAGTGCGTTTATATGCTGAGTTTGGCTTAGAGAGAGGCCACATTTGAGAAACAAGGAGGCCCTCAGGTGATAACTCTGAGGCAACATATAATAGCTAAGTTTCAATTTCTAAAGAAAAGATTCATAAATACAATCATCAATATCAAGGGCCCATTGCAATGGTTCATCCTCCTTCACTAGGCACTGCCCTTGTATTTCAGGGATTCTTGCCGTCCCATTAGAGAATGGGGCATCTCCAAAGATGAAGCCAATAAAATAACCAAATAAAAATAATAAGAAAATGAAATAATAATAGTGTAAAAAATAACAAATAAAATACAAAAAAATTAGAAAAGTAGAAAAAAATGTAAATAGAAACTTTTTTTAGACACTATATCTTTCATCGTTATAAGATCTATTGTCTTGTATGTACAGTGAGATTTTCTTCCATATATTCCACCAGTGTCTTTATTTTTCTCATTTATCTTCTAAGAAGCATTAGGTTATAGAAAAATCAAGTACAGAATATAGGGGATTCCTATAAACCCAACACCCTCCCCCTTCTCCCCTCTCCCCTATTAATAACATTTTACATGTGGTACATTTGTTAAAATCGATATACAAATATTGAAGCATTGCTATTGACCATGGTCAGCAGTTTACATTATGATTTACATTTTGGACCATACACATTTATAAATTTTGATGAAATTTGAAATAGCCTGTATCCATTATTGCAAGATCATGCACGACAATTTTAACACCCTAAAAATGCACTGCCTTCCATCTGTTCTATTCTTCCCTCCCCATCCCCTCGGGACCTATAGTAACCACTAAGTTTCACTTTTTGAAGAATAAGGTTCATAGTCACTTGCAATAATATTGAGGTCTTGACATATTGGTCTGTTTTTGCCTTTCCCACTCTTGTATCTCTTTGCAGTCTTACAAGTTGCTTTCTATCAATGAAAGGGCAAAGCATTCTAAAATATGAAGAAATCTTAGCCATAAAGCAGCACTTTCATATATTAACTATCATTGTAAACATTCTCTTAATTTGTTATAGCACAACTCTTCAAATCTTAAAGTTAGGGAATTTAAATGATATTTTCCAAGTTAAATAACATTAGATTATAATCATTTACTATATAGACATAAAATGTAATATTTACTTAGTTGGAAAAGTATAACATTAGTTGCTTTCCTCTTCAAAACTTAACCACTAGTATATGTGTAAATTTAGGGGTATTATCTATAATATATCACCTTTTTTTGTGCTCCATTCTCTATGCACTGCACATCTCAACTATGACAGGATCATGAAAATAATTTAGTAGGTAATTGTTGCAGAGAGAGGGGTGAGGTGGAGCAGAGAAATGAGACTAGAAAAAAATAAATAGGAAATAGAAGGGTAAGTATTATTACCAAGTGTGATGGTTAGGCTAATATGTCAACTCGGCCAGGTAATTTTGCCCAGCTATTGGGTCCAGCAAGCACTGGGCTAATTGAGTTTACTGCATGGATGGCTGATTACATCTGCATCAATCAGCGAGATTGGATCAAGAATGGATGACACTTTTATCCATTCAGTTGACTGCCATAAAAGGGAACTGATTTCAACATTCAGAGAGAATTTCCCAGCTCGTCGTTTGACAGCGACCTTCTCCCAGGAACTCATCAAGGACCCTTCATCAGTCTTTCATCGGAGCCCCTGGCT
>PVKH010016311.1:0-15790 GCA_004027955.1 Chaetophractus vellerosus
TATTTTGTGAAGTAGTTTTATTCAAACTCCTCATAGTTACAGAACCAGTGTCTCTGCTGAAAGTGTTTTAAATCATTTGTCAGACCACATCACTTTCACTACTGTGTAAATTGCAAGATAGCACTTTCTCAATCCATGCATATGTGACCGCTGGCTATTTTGTCCTAAATATAAGTACCCATTTACATAGTATCATGACAGTTATTTTTCCCCTCATTCAATTAGTATCAATTTATTATCTTCACAATGTACCTTTTCATTCCTTTTATTTTTGTTTATAGTTTTTTAGATAAAATATATAAACATATTTCCAAATATTTAAGAACTTTCTAGTTATCTTGCTGCTATTGATTTCCAGTTTAATTCTGTTATTGTCCGAGAATATGTAATGTTATTGTCTGAGAACATGCTCTGGAAGAATTAAATTTTTCTAATTTATTGAGACTTGTTTTATGATATCAAATCCAGTCAAGTCCCAAGTACACTTTAAAAATAATTTTTATTTCACAGGTTTTAGGTGCAGTGTAATATAAATATCAGTTACATCAAGATTATCAATAATGTTGTTCAGATCTCTATATCCTATCTGAATTTTTTCTGTACTTATTCTATCAATTACCAAGTAAAGGCCAGTTAAATCTTAAACTATTAATGTGCATTTGCCTATTTTTCCCTTTAATTTTATCAGTTTTGTTTGATGCATTTTGGAAATCTCTTATTAGATGCATATATATTTATGATTTTTCTGCCTTCTTCATGAATTAACCTTTTCAATACTGTTAAATATATCTCTTTACTTGAAGCCTTATTTTTTCATATGTTAATATAAACATTCCAGTGTTATGTGTAGTGTAATGATTTTTTATCTTTTCTTTTACGTTCACTCTGTGTCTTTCTATTTAAAGTGAGTCTCTTGCATGTAGCATTTAAGAGATTCTTGCTATTTTATATAGCCTAAAAATCTCTGCCTTTAATGTAATTATTTATATGGTTGAATTGAGGTCTACAATTTGCTTTTAATTTTCTATTTGTCTCCTCTTTATTTTCCCTCTTTTGCTTTATTATTTTAGGGTTAAATATATGTTTATTACTTATTTTTTTTTCTTCTATTATAGGGGTTCTTAACAAGGGGTCCATGAGCTTGATAAAATTAAAATAAACATTCTTGTGGGGGCATGTTGGTGTTGGTATGATATATTTATTAAATAATACACAGTATAGTGTGGACTTAGTAAGGGGTCCGTAGTTTTCACCTGACTGGCAAAGGGGTCCATGGAGCAGAAAAGGTTAAGAACCCCTGTTCTATTAGATCTTATGACTGTAAGTCTTTGGTTGCTTTATGGCGGTTGCCTTAGGGATGACATTGTGTATCCTTAATTTATCATTGCCTACTCAGCTTTAACAGCATCCTAATTCATATAAAATATAAGAACCTTTCAACAATATATTTTTATTGACCCCAACATTATTCTAGTCTCAACATACATTGCAACTACATATATTTTTAAAAGCACAATTATTTCTATGTCGTATTGAGAAATAAAAGAAGAAAAGTGTTTTTTATATTGACCTACATATTTACAATTTCTGGAGCTCTTCAATCTTCCTGTAGACCTAATTTTCTATCTGGTGTGATTTCCTTTCAGTCTAAGTAATTTCTTTCATTCACTTATAATGAAAATATTTTGTTGGTAAATTTCCTCAGGTTTTGGCTCTTTGAAAATGTCTTTATTTAACTTTCAGTCCTGAAGGATATCTTCATGGAATTAGAACCCTGTGCTCACAGTGTTTTTTTGTTGTTGTTGTTTTATTTTTTTCTGTCAGCAATTTATATGTGTGGCTTAATTGTCTTATGGCCTACATTGTGTCTGATGAGAATTAAACCATCGTTTATATATTGTAGTTCTGTATGTACCGTCATTTTTCTCTGACTGCTCTTGAGATTTTTCTCTTTATCATTGTTTTTTTGAAGTTTGACTACAATGTGCCTCAGTGCAGTTTTATTTGCAAATATATCTTTAAGATTTGTTGAGATTCTTGATCTGTAAATTTGGGTTTTTCACAAAAATTCACAAAATTTTGGATATTATTTCTTCAAAAATTTCTTCCACTCTCACTTTTCTCTTTTCTTTCTGGGACTCCAGTTTTATGTCTGGAAAACCCTTGATAACTTCCTGTAGGTCTCTGAAAGTAATTTAAAAAAATCTTCTTCTTCCCTCTTTTTAAGATTGGATGATTAGTTTTGATTTATTTTCAAATTTACTCACTCATTCTTTTGATATTTCCAACTTTCTGTTAAGTCTATCAGTGAATTTTTCATTTCAGATGTTATACTTTTCAGTTGTATAATTAGTTCTTTGTTTTAAATAGTTTCCATATCTCCACCAATATTACCTATATGTGTTATGTTAATTCATTATGACCATATTTTACATGACTTCTTGGACATATTTATTATGCTGCTTTAAAATTCTTATCTGCTGATTCCATCATCTGTTTTATCTCAGGATCTGTTTTAATTATGATGTTATATATTGTAGGTTCCTGTTTTTTCCACTTGTCAGGCCATTTTTTTCCCCAAATTTATTGAGGTATAATTAACATACAATAAACTTCAAATATTTATGGTGTTCAATTTGATGAATTTTGATATATGTATACACCTTTGAAACAAACACTACAATCAAGATAATAATCATATCTACCACCTCCAAAAGTTTCCTTTCACTGTGGTCCTTTTTAAGCCATCTACCCATCCATCCTCTATACTCATTTCCCTGCAATTTCTCTGCTCTCTATCACTATAGAGGAGTTTTTATTATCTAATATTAAATATATGGAATCATACATTTTGCACTCTTTTTGTTTTCTTTCTTTCACTCAGCATGATTTTTTTGTTATTCATTTATGTTGTGGTGTGTATAAATAGTTCATTCATTTTTATTGCATTTATAGATATATTACAATTTGTTTACTATTCACCTATTAATAGACAATTGGTAATTTCTGACTTTTTTGTTTATTAAAAATAAAGCTGTTATGGACAATCATGCACAAGTCTTTGTATGCACATGCATTTATGTTTCTCTTGAGTAAATAACTAAGGATGGAATGTTTATATCATATGGTAAGTATATGTGTAACATTTTAGGAAAGTGTAAAGCTGTTTTCCAAAGTGGGTGCTCCATTTTAATAATCCTACCATCACTGTATGAGAGTCCCAGTCAGGCTACATCCTCACCGAAACTTGGTGTGGTCAGTCTTTTTAATTTTAACCATGTGCACAACATAAAATAGAGACTCTGTTATCTTCCTCTGAAGAGTGTTGATTTATAATCTATCAAGCAGATACCTTGACTAGCCTCAGTCTCCAAATTTCATTTCCTCCATAGTAGGCAGCTGTTGAACTCTCCACTTAGCTCTTTTAAATTTCAGCTCTTATTTCCTGAGGGCTCCAAGGAATCTCCATGCATGCATGATTCAGGAATGTGACTTTATGCACATATTTTGGTGCTTTCCAACTTTGTGGCTCCTTCATTTTGCAGTTTTTCTCCCTTACTTGCCAGCTGTTATGGCTGCCACAAATTCTGTTATCTGACTCCCTACAGGAAAAAGCCAAATTTAGTTGTTTTTATATTTTGTCCAGAGTTTATCATTATATCTTCAGGATAGTCATTCTAATATAAGCTATTCTTCTATTACCATAAGCTGAACTTCATGTGCCAAGGCTTTTAAGATTGAATAGCTCATGCTAAACTAGCCATCAAATGACCAACGTTGCCTTGATTTGGTGCCTGTGAGTTTCTGAAATTGAATGGGGAATTACAGTCCATTTGATATTTCCCTCTTATACCTGAAAACCACCCCAATCCTGAAGTTATCTTCTTTGAGATTCCAGCTCATTACAGGATGGAATTAATCTAAGTGAACAATCTGCTTTCTGCTGACAATTGTATGGGGGAGGCATCCATTGTCCACAGGCCATTGCAGTTGTCTCTTAGGGATGTAGGATTAGAGGCAGAGTAAACAATTTTAAATTGTGTCACCATTCTATAGAAATTGGATAAGATATGGGAACCAGGTTGAAAGATCAATGATATAGAAAACAAAGGGAAACAATGAGTAATATTTCAAAGTGGAATTTGGACAGGCTATATGGATTTCAGATCTCCTGCTCTTTTCATTTGCATTTGAATCTAATTGCAGCTTTATATGCAGTGGCTGACCTAAACTGCAGGATGCATTTAAAAGAATCAAAGAAGGAAAGACTAAGTTCAGCCTCCACAAAGTTATTTTGAGCTAGCAAATTCTCACTTTTGTTTATGGGATGGTAATACAAATGATTGAGTGATCTACTTTTGTATTAACAAATCTTCAGTTATTTTCAATGTATAAAAAGAGTCATTTTTGCTCAAGGACAGATATTCATTAGTGAATTGCACTGATAGTGGTTAGAAAATATTGATATATCTTTATATTTTTATCTCCCTATCCCCCTGCTATTGTTTGGAGAGTAAGAATAAAGATGAATAGGTTAAGAAATGTATACTTTAGGCAATGAAAGTTATGAATTTTTCAATGTGTTTCAGCCTGTCTTTCCTTAATGCTTATCCTTACATTATTTTGTTTCCATTTGCAGACTCAGGAAATGAGACTGAATCTTGAACCAGTGCATTTTTCCCCATCAAAAATGATTTCATTGAATTTTAAAGAATTTTAATTGTTTTAATTCCCTATTTCTGGGAAATATGAACCTGGGACCATAGCTCAGCCAGGACTCCCTATTTTTTTGCCCTAATACTTCTTTTTAATTTTGAAAAATAGTTTTATTGATTTATATCAGGATCATCAGGTGCTAAATTGCCAAATGTCTTAAATCTAGATAGATCTCTAGATAGATAAATAGTCTCTCCTACTGGTTTGAACTTTGGGTCTGTAAAGCTATTGATTTGTGCTTGTTAGAATAAATCTGAACAGCATCTAATGTTGTTTTCCCAGGTTTTCCACAAAATAAAGCATCAATTTCCCCATTATTTTTCTCTTCCCATGAACTTGTGTTTTAAAAGAGTTTTTGGTCCAACAAACCACACTTGTTAAGCAATGGTTATCTACCTATATATTTAATTTTTGTTGGGCCTTTTCAATTATGGAAAATGATTTATGGGCCCACACTTATTACTGTTAGTTATGTTTCAGAGTAGGGATGTTGGGAGTGAACCAGTGAGAATGCAGCGGTTTCCTTGATGATAGTATCCACCTTATTGGAAACATTTTTAAAAGCAAGTTTCAATAAAGGGGAAGTCACTAACAGGATAGTCATTTCTGCTGGTATTCAGGAAAAAAAACTGGGTATGTTCCAAATTTACAAATAGTATTGTATGGTGATATTTTATTGGATGTATTTAATTTTCTTATTTTAAAATATTTTAAATAATATTTTAAAATTAAATCTCACAGGATACTAAATAGTAAGATGCAGCTACATATCTTCAACACTGTTGCTTTTGTAAATTTCCTCTTTACTGTCAAGTTAGTTATTTCAGCTTTCATGGCTTTGCCTTGGTATACAAAACTGTCCCTGTTTAGAGGTGAGAGGATATCACCCTCTAAATATGATAAATCCTAGGTACATTCATTTATATTTATAAAGATTATGCTTACACACAGTTGTAGTTTAATGAAATTATAAAGTAAGTCTTCATCTTTACTCCTTCATACAATTCCCACAGTGTCCCTGAGGGTTTCCAGACAGCACTTCTCTTAACCTTGTGGTCCCTTTTCTATAGAAAGTCCCATTGTTTGATTTCTCTCCTTATTCCTTTCCAGCCTCCATCAAAACTTAACCTTTACATAATTACCACTGAATAGTGTTAACTCTGCAGGAGTATAGGGCTAACTCATATAATAAATGCGTTTATAGTTAATGGTACTAGGTAGAATGTGACCTTCCCAATGGCAGGAGCCTTATCCTCACTTCAGTTTCCCCCCAAAACTGGAAAATGTAGTTAGGAAAGTTGCCCTCTCCACCCACCAAAACTGCACTTGGTAAAGCATCAATCATATCCTAATCGCCATATACAATGAGTACTATTTTTTAAATGATTTGAGATGAAATATACATAATATAAAGTTAACCATTCTAAAGTGAAAAGTTTAGCGGCATTTAGTACATTCACAGAGTTGTGCAACCACCATCTCTGTCTAGTTCCATAATGTTTACAGTACTCCAAAGTAAAACCCCTTACCCATTAAGTGGTTTCTCCACATCCCCTATCCCCCAAACCCTAGCAGCCACCAATTTGCCTTATGTGTGAATGGATTGATCAGTTGTGGATATATCATATAAATGTTTGTCATCTTTCACTTAGCATAACATTTTGGAAGTTTCATTCACACTGTAGTGTGTATGGGCATTTCATTCTTTTTTATGTCTGAATAATATTCCATTGTATGTGCATGCCGCAAATTGTTTATCCATTCATCCGTTGATGGATATTTGGGCTGTTTCCACCTTTTGGCTATTGTGAATTGTGCTGTGGGTGAACATACATGTGCATATGCTTGTTTGAGTCCCTGTTTTTGATTCTTTTGCCTATATGTAGAAGTAGAATTGGGTGGGGTCACATGGTAATTTTATGTTTATCTTTTTGATGAACCACCAAACCATTTTCCACAGCAGCTGAACCACACCTTGCAAATAAAGTCTGCTGTGCTTCCTACAGAACCAGGTACTAGGGTCCCACACTGGGAACTCAGGCTTCTGTCTTCAAAATCACTGCTGAGCATGTGGGAGTGGGGCAAGGGCAAGTGAAGTACCGCAAAGCTTTCTTACCTTTTAAAAGTTGTCTTTTTCTTGACTCAGAATTCACTTTGTTGCTGTAAACATTTGATTGTTTTCTAGAGTTTCTGACAAAGTTGGTTCTGAGAGTGTCTGCTTGCTTTTCAATGTTGTAGAAGTAAGGAAGTTTGGCGCTGACAACATTTTGCTGATGTCTCTCATGAAATGGGTACTTTTTAAAGCTTATCTCACTTGCCATTTTCTTCAGCATTGACATTTTGCCCATTTCCTCCTTCTTAATTTCTTCTCCTCCTTTAGATTTGGAAACATGGCTCTATTCCGGTCTCTTTCTCTCTCTGACTTTTCTTTCTCCAAATGTTTAGCTGAGTCTTCTTCCCTGAAATAGTGTTGTTTGCCTTCTTTTCTTCTCATTCTTTCCTCTCTCCCTGGAGAAGCCAATTTACTTTCATGCTTCTGGGTATTTTCTCTTGCTAGGCTTTTTATTTTTTTTGGTCTGCCACACTCTTCTAAGTCTTTTAAGACTCAGCTTGACTGTCTGTTCTTCCTAATAATGCTTCAAAGCCCAGCTCAGGTATTGCTTCCTCTGTGAACTATTCCCTCACTTTGTATATAAAGCGAATCAATCCCTAATTTTAAGATCATGAGTATATATATATATATGTAACTATATATATAAACACACAATTAAGCACTTACATTACTGCTTTGATTATACTATTAGTGTGTGTCCTTTTCCTGACACCAGGAGTTACTGGAGGGCGAAGTTTACATCTTAGTAATTTTTTATCTCCAGTGCACAGTATATTGCATATGCTCACTACACTTAGTAAATGAATGAAGAAGTATGTGAATAGATAAGCAAATGAAAAAGCAAATGCTATTTCACCGTATTGATTGTTTTAGTTACCACAGACAGTTTACACAGCTATGGATACAGTAGGTATTAAAAAGCTCCAGTCCCAGATGCATGTAAGTAAATCATTCCATCATTTTTGCTTTCACAGTATAGAAATTCATGCAAACTTATTAAATTAAATCTTCTCTTTGTTCTTATCAAGTATAAAAATTCACATTTTCTAATGGCCTTTAAAGAGGTTTCACTTGCAAACCTATCAGGTCCCCATTAGATATATTATCTTTACTTATGCTTTAATTGTTTACATGATACTTAAGTATTTTCATTTATCTGAATTCATTTGGCAGCAAATCTAATCTAACTAGGAAGTAAGAAATAAATATCAAAAGAAAGACTACTTCCTTTTCAGAAATAAAATATGGTATTTTCTCACTTGTTAATATATCCTTCAGAGAAAATTGCTTTTATAACTAATGATTAGTGATTTGGAAGAAAGCACTAATGATAAATAGTTATTGAGAGAATTTTTAAATGTGTCGATAGGAAGTCTCCCGTTAAACAAAACATTCTTATATAAGAATTAGTGGAATTAACTGGTCTTTAAATATTGTAACAATCATTTCTAAGAAATACATCTGACATCTCCATTTAAACTACCTTAAAAAAGTCAAAGCCAACAGAAAATGATTAACCCTTGTGATACACCATCTTGTATACTATAACTGAGATCATCTGTTTACCAGTTATTTGATTTTGGGGAAATAATTAACTTGAAGTAATGGAGTTACCTCACTTGGTGCCTTAGATTTTTATTTATTTTTTAAAAAATTTATTGAAGTTTATCACTCATACATGAACATACATAAACAATAAGTGTATAGTAATAGTTGTGAACTTACAAAACAAACATACATAACATCATACAGGGCTCTCACACCTCACCCTACCACCAATACCTTGCATTGTTGTGAAACATTTTTAACTAATGATTAAAGAGCATCCTCAAAATATTACAACTAACCAAAGTATTTTCCCCCAACCCACCCTATTATTATTACTACTATTATTATTATTATTATTTATATCATTTATACATGAACATACATAAACAATAAGTGTACAGTAAAAGTTGTGAACTTAAAAAGCAAACATTCATAACATCATACTGAGGTCCCATACATCAACCCTCTACCAACACCTTGCATTGTTGTGAGACATTTGTTACAAATTATGAAAGAACATTGTCAAAATCTTACTACCAATTATAGTCATGATCTTACATTTGGTGTATTTTTCCCCCAACCCACCCTACAATTATTTTTAAAATATATTTTTATGACAGAACTTGTAAACTTACAAAACAATCATGCATATGTGCAGATTTCCCAAACAACACCCCTCTATCAACACACCACACACTGGTGGAATATTTGTTAGAGATTATGAGATAATATCATCTGATTATTACCAGGTCCGCAGTGTACATTTGACACACTTTTTCCATACTCCCCCATCATCAACACAGTACATCTTTGGCACAGGTACAAGAATATTACATTATTAATGTTAACCACAGTCCACAGGTCACTCCAGTTGTATTCTTCCCATGCTTCTCCACATTCCCACCACCTTGTAACACTGATGTACTTCTGCTCTAGCTCACAAAGGACACGCTTGTGTCTGTACCATCAACCACTATTCTCATCCACCTCTGGGTTGACTGTGCTATTCAGTCCCTAGATTATTCTCTAGCTTTCTGTCAATTTGATGCCTTAGATTTTGAATATCTTTGAAGAAAAAAGATTTTACTCTCAGACTCTTTCTATAGTCACATAAAATTTTCTTGTTGATTATGTTCTCTTAGCTAAGGAAGAGAAAGAAAATGGTCTGCTAGTTATCTTATTATCTTAAGAATGAATTGTGTAGGTGCCAACAAACTAAGTTCACTGACAGCAAGAAGGATTGGATTCAAACATGCAAACAAGTAATTTGCCAACATTGCTGCTTATTTCTAGTACAGCTTCATATATAAATGGTTGCTTTTCCTTAAAAGAGGTCCAGTTTTGTACTTCATAACTTAAAGTCCAAGATGAAAATATAACTTTTCTAAACTCGATTCACACAGCATATCGATTATATATATACAATAACAATTTTATTTTAGTGGATGAGAAGGGCAAGAGGAATCTCTTCCTCTATTTCTTTCCCTGAATCTTCTTTGAAGCCAATATTTTACAGGAAATAATTAAAAGTCAAACTGCTATATCTGGCAGTATTAAGTGAAGGATGGTAGCTATCTAACAGGAAAAAAAAATTTGTGGTTACTTTTTAACTGTTGTGATTTTTACTTTCCAGGAAAATCTTGGAGTCATCCTAGAGAATTAAATTTCCTCTATTCAAATAAATTCACTGCACAACTCATCACAGAGGCTTCCTCTTGGTTTTCTATAATAACTACAATGATAAATCTTGTAAGTTCACATTTGACCCTGAGATACACAATTGGAATTGTGCTTCATATCATATCCCTAAAAGACTCGATTAACCCAGTACCTGGGATTGACCTTGCTGTGTTGATCAAAATTCTAAATTCAGTTCAATATTGATGGTTATACAGTACCGAGTTAATTCTGAGGGGTTGAAGAAATTTCTAGAGATCTAGAAATCTTCCCACTGTGCACTTTTTGTCTTTCAAAATCCTGGTCAGTTGGAATTCTGTGAACATGGAATTAGTAGTTCATTCAACATTCAGTCTTCCCAACCCAAAGATGCAAAAGGTTCTAAAGACTAAACCAAATGCAAAATTTGGGATGAGCTCAAGGCTAAGGAAAATGCAAAAAGAGATGGTAAATTCTTAAAAGTGTCGTGTTGATTTATTCTCAAGGGCCAGTAACCTCCAAACTGCAGAAGAGAAATATAAAATGCAGTAAGCAGGTCATCATGTGTCTAAGGAATTTTGATAACTATGAGTCAACTTAGAGCAGCATCCACAAATCCTGAAAATTATTTACAAAAATACCCCCACACATACAAAACCCTCATTGTACACAACCAAAAGAGTCTAACTAAATAACTTGCAAATTGTAATGACAGTGGAAATTGCATGATGTGTCTAAGAGAAGAGGGATATAAGTGGTTTCAAAGTCAGAAGGGCACAAATGCCTTCTGAAGAGATCACCACCCTCTGAATGAGGTTCACAGAGCTGCTTCTCATCCACCTTCCTACAAACCAACCTAAGGATCTTTTGTATTTTTGACGAAGCAATAAATTGCAAAAGGCCAGAGTTATAACCACATTTAGTCTCCTAGGAATGAGTAAAACCTTACTGAGTCTATGAAGGAGTTTACTATTTTGCTAGATAAAAGCCAATCCATATAAAAAGAATGAACAAATGAAAATTTATTTGTTTAAAAGTTTCATTGCTGTTTGTTAGAGGCACAATAAATCTTCCCGTGTATACTACAAGAAAGGAATGAGGTACAACATGCTCCTATGCTTCTGAAGGATTATTCAATTTTGGCCAAATTAACGTGACATGAGGCATCTTTTCAGAAGTCCCAGAATCATCTATGGTGAATAAGGTTGCTTCAGATGTTAATAATTGTCCCATGCTAGATAAATCACTCTGTGATAGTATTAGGTCCCTTAATCAATGGGCCAAAAGGAAATTATATAAATTACTTATCTTTCAGACAGAGTAGACAAAAAATTACCCTAAGTTAGATAGCAGAACTAGTTAGGCATCTGGTTTAATTTATGTACTTCTCAATTTAACTTTGAAGTGGTAGCATATCCCTCAGATTTAGGATCAATTAACCAATATTATAAATCAGTTTCCTAGTAAACAAACCAAACACCTCCTTATAATATTTCAAAATAAATTTAAGGAAATTTGACTTCTATTTTTAATCAGTTTAACCACTTTGAACTACTTGGAAAAAAACAAGTTAAACGGGTATTAATAAGTCATAAGAAAGAGGTTGTGATTTTGTTTTTAATATATGTGAAGTCATAAAACAGTGATCAGCTTTTGATGACTTTTGAGGGGGGGCTAACAGGCAACGATGCAATAACTATTCCTTAAAGCATGGATTTGGTGAGATTTGACGGAGTCCAGCTGCCTGAGTACACAGACAGTTAATGTAGCTCGTCCACTGCCCCCTGGAAATCTTTCACTTGGCTTATTACCTTTCATGACTCCCTTCTTATAATAGCATCTGAGCAGATATGTAATAGCTTATGTTCCAGAAAAAAATAACTACATAAACCATATTTTCATAATGCTAAAATGGAGACTTTTGTCTTGAATGGTAAGTTGAGATGTGAGTACAACACAATCAGATAATTCTGGCCACAGGTCCATCTGGGGAAAGGAGCCACCCAAAGCAATATTTCCTAGTCATTACTAAATCAGATATTTGCAAAATAACTCCATGAATTTGGGCAGATATACTTTCCAGAGCATAAGAGATGATTTTGAATAAGTTACTTCATGATAGATTCCTACAGGTGCGATAACTCTCAAATATAATCTTAAGAAGGTCCATCACAGCTGTTGGTGATTTTAATGATTGATTTTTTTGAGAGTTGCCTATTTAAACAATATTTTCCTACCCTAATGCTTCAGAGTCTGTCTTGTCCATAATTAAAGTTATTATTCTAAGTTAGAAGGGGCTTACAGCCTGGAGAAGAAAAACATTAATATTTTATTCAGAATTGACTACTATTGGAAAGATGTCAGCTAGTACAACATGCTCAGGATTGTGAGGGGAAAAAGACAATAGATATTTTGAACACGGAAACAGAAAGAATAAACTTTGAAATGTCTAAGGGAGGGTGAAGCAACAGTATAGAAAAGACGTAGAATGGAGGGCCAGGGCTCCCACCTCGTGAAGCAATCTAGATGGCCGTGGGAAGAAAGGATAGAAGAAAGTGAGAAAAATAAAAGACAACCTTTGTATCTTCAAATCTGAGTGTGTGTGGGGGTAGGGTGGGGTAATGGTTTCTGTATAACAGCCTTGAAGGGAAGAAAACGTTTGACAGGAAAATAACACCTGTTCGAATTTGTCCTTGGTAGAGCTGAGAGTGTGTCTCTGCAGAAGATTCCTTTTAGGCATAAAATCACAAGCAAGATTGGCAAATTTGGTTTCCAAATAAAGTCTGAAAGGCAGAATTTCCCAGTGTATCAGTCTGTGGATGATCAAATGACAGGAATCATGTCTGGGTAAAAAAAAAGGGAAATGGAAAGTGTCCATTAAAATAGAAAACATTTCTGCCATTGGGCTTTTCCCTTCACCTTGACCGCTATTAACCATGTGTTGCTTTACATGGTTTAGAATGTTAGAACATGAGACTGCCCTTCAGTTTTGAACAGCACTGTCATGATATTTTCTTGGCTGATTTGTTTTCTTTTTCTGTGTGCTTTTAAGATTTTAATATTATTACTCTATTAAATTGCCTAATTTATTTTTTCACATTGGCAAATTGCTGGGCCCAGCAGCAAAGGCATACCCCTCCTAGGCAGAGGGCTTGAGGCTTGACAAGAGCCTTTCAATGGTACGTTTATGTCAGTTTGAAAAGTCTAGATGAGCATTTAAATGTTCCCATCTTGACAATCATGATGTCCGGCCTAGAGCACATTTTTAAACTATAATGAATAATCCTGCAATAAACTTTCTGCTCTTATGCTTATATCACAAAATTTTATAATTTGAAGAGACCACAAATACTATCTAATGAAATGTTTCCCAATTGGTTTTGCTAGTAGGAATTTCTATCTCCCAAATAACCTACATGGTACTCTCTGCCCTTGTGTCACTTCTCTCTGAAGTCGTGCCATAGCGTTTTTTTTTAGAGGAAAGAAAAATTTATTTTTTCCTTCCACCTTTCATTGAATTTTCCATGACATCTGATACCTCTTCCTGAAGAATTTCTTCCATTTCCCATTTTATTTGGGAGCTGACATTTACTTTTCCTCACACTGAACACTCTTTTTAAAATCTTGAGCATGTGGGTAGAAATGCACTTTCCAGTGGATTTCTTTTGGCAAATTTCAAATAGGGAGTGTAGCTTTACATAAGCAAACTCATCACTACTCCCATGTAGCTCCTTTCATAAGCCGAGATAAGTCATCCCCCAGGTATCAGGGGTTACTATTTCATTTCATGGAATACTTTCAAACGAAAGATCAAAAACTTGACATATTGGGTAAGAAAAAATTCCTAAGACTGGATGTTTTTATTATCAAACAGTGTAAAATTATGTAGGCACAAAATTATCCAACTCCTGAAATAATGTTTTGGAAAAAGTATTAACCCTCCAAACAAGATGATAAAAGCATCCGTGTACTTAGAGCCTACAATTTTACTTAACAGTTACTTAACAAAATTTCACTTAACAAAATTTTACTTAACAGTTTTACTTAACAAAAGTTTACTTAACAGTTGAGAGCAGTGTGTATGTGAGAGACTTTTTTTTTTTTTAACTAACTCATGGTTCTATTCTCTATCATCTTAACACAAAACAGGAATTCTTTCTGGAGGTCAGAGTGATGGAATTATATTTTTTCTTCCAAAGGTGGCTACCTTCAAATAACAAGAAAATTGAATGTGAGTATTTGACGTTATCCACAAGTGAAACAGGAGACTGCATGAGTGAAAGATTTTTCTTTGTTTCTTTCTTCTTCCTTCTTTTCTCTCTCTCTCTCTTTCCTTTTTCCTATAAATTATTTATGGTTTTGCTTCTGGTTTTCATATAGCTCAGTGCCTGCCATTTAGCCATCTATATAAGGCTCTTGTAGAACAAACAAAATGTTTTCCTGGCTTTGGTATCTGGGAGGGGCAGGGCAAGAAAATAATTCCAGCACAAATATGTGGCTGTCTAAGAGATCTTTTCCACAAACCAAAACAAAAAAAAAAAAGGAAACAGAAAAGTAAAAACTTAGCTCTCAAGAACAGCTGTCTGGCAAACTTCCTTGCATTTGCAAATCAGTCCCTGGTGTGACAATACTGAGAAAATCCATTCCCCTGGGTTGTACACTTCACAGGTCAAAATGAAGGTTCCTTGCATCCCTGCTTGGATTTCTCCAAGCATCTAGTAGTCATATCACAATCAGTCTTTATTCTAATTGGTAGAGGCTTCAGGACCCAGGAATAAACGTTATTACATAGCTCAGTTCTTAGTTACTCTTTCTGCATTTGATAAGCTGGGCTGCACAGCATAGAGCAAAATCCCCAGTGTTGAAATTGTCATAGATTCTTGGTAGACACATAGTACTGTATTTATCAAGTAAATTAATTTATTGGTGAGTCAATATGATGCCTATACATAAAAATCAAACGGGAAAAATTCAGTATCAAGATCTTTTCCAAACTTATTTGAAAATAATAAAGTGTTACTTGAATCCAACAGGACAACAGGAAAAATAATGCAACCTTGAATTGAGGTAAACAGAGAAAACACTAATAACACATTTGCCACAGTGTGATGGGAAAGAGATTATGGGTTTTTCTATTGTTTGGGTACATCCCTTCATTTGAAGGGATGAGTATCAACCTGCTTGGGTAAAGTAGGAAAAGTTTAAATCTCAGAATAACTTGGGTAGGTATTGAAACCTAAAGAAACATTTTTTTATTATCCAAGCCATCGATTTTTCAGGATTATTAACTCCTCAGGGATTATGGAAAGATGCAAACCTCAGATCTGAACATAAATGCATTTTTTAAAGAAAAATAAATATAGTTCCTGTTTTGGTCAGCCACAGGTGTGCCTTTTGAAATATACCAAAGATTGGTCGGTCTTTATAAAGGGTATTTATTTGGGGTAGAAGCTCACAGTTACCAGGCCACAAAGCATAAATTTCTTCCCATACCAAAGTCCACGTGTTGGAGCAAGATGGCTGCTGACATCTCCAGGGTTCAGGCTTTTGGATTCCTCTGTTCCCGGGGCTGCGTTTCTCTCCGGGCTTAGCTTCTGTTTCCTTCACGAGTTCAGCTGTAGACCATGAGGCTTTCTATGCTTTGCGTCTCTCCACAAGGCCAGCTGTAGACTATCGGGCGAACGGCTCACTCCAACATCAGGACTGCTTCTCAAATCTCCTTCTCCAAATCTCTGCTTCTCTCATCCTGCTTCTCTC
>PVKH010016312.1:0-15788 GCA_004027955.1 Chaetophractus vellerosus
GGCCAGAACTTTAAAAAAAATAAAACATAATGAAAGCTTTGCTTCTCAGATATCATAAAGCAATACATTAGTTTAAACAACAAAATATTGGTGATATTTGATTTTTCTGACAAACAGCAAAAGGAAAATTTCATGTATTTCAATATAATATGTTTGTTCTTGTTTCTGGAATAGCCAAAGTGATCCGTAGATAAGAATAGACAGTTTTCTGAAAAGGGTCATATTTACAAACATACTTATGTAAAGTTAAAGGCAACAGTGGAAATGATTTGGAAAAATTGATAATTAATACAAAGTTATTGGGATAACTGAATATTTGTGGTAAAAATGAACTTGTAACAAAACTTACGATTTTATACTAATGTAGTAGGGAGAAGTCAGTTCCCATCATAACACAAAAAACACAGAACCATACTCATGTGTACAATAAAATTGAAATTAAATTTACCCATGAATATTTTTATGTTCTTAAGTAAAGCAGCTGTAGGTTTACAGAAATATCATACAGGAACTACAGAAGTCTCAGATAACACCCTAACTCAAATATTGTTGTCCCTATTAATCACATTTTGCATTGGTATGGCACATATGTTATTATTGATAAAATATTATAATTATATTATTAACTTGTTCCGTGTTTTTTTTTTTAATTCTGGTATCATATATGCAACCTAAAATTTCCCATTTTATCTACGTTCAATTCAGTGTTGTTAACTGCATTTACAATGTTGTGTCACCATCAACAATATTTATTATAAAAACTCTTCCATTAATGTAAATAGAAAGTCTACACCAATTAACCATAAGTCTCCATTCCCCACCCCCAACCAGGCCCTGTTAACCTGGATTCTAGTTTATGACTTAATGAATGTTCATATTCAAATTATTTTGTACCAGTGAAATCATACAATATTCATCCTTCTGTTTCTGGTTTATTTAATCAAATATGATGTCTTCAAGGCTCATCCATATTCATTGCCCATTTATTAATTCAGTTTATTAATAAACTATTTTAATAGAAAAATAATGATAAAATCCCACAACCAATACCAGAAATAAAAGATTAGTTACAAACTGAGAACATGCTTCACAATTTATATTATACCTGTGGTAGCAATCTACACCCACCCAAGGTTCCCATCCTCTTGTTATTTAATCAAATATGACTAATCTAGGTAATATTGAGTAGAGAGTTTACATATGTAATTAAAGGCCTAAAACAATCAATTTTAAGATACTGAGATTATCTGGATGGGTCATATCAGTCTCTTCATGTTGCTTGTTCTGCCTAATAAAGGTTAACAATAATGGAAGTTTAATATCATAAAGTTTATTAAGTGTAAAGGAGATGGAAACAATTAATACATATTTAAGTCAAACTAGTACATAGAAATAGCTGTTTATTAATAATTAATACATGTGGCCTGTGAGATACAAACAAGAGTTCCACGTTGTAGAAATTTGCAAGCCAGCAAATACTTAATAAGAAATTAAGTAATGATAAATGTATATACAAACTCACCAAACCGGGGGACACACCAACATCTGCTTCACATCTGGGAAATTCTGAATCAGCAACAGATACCAGAGTAATGATTGGAAACAACACCTGGGCATCCCCTCCCAAGGTTAGACTTCAACCAGCTTTGATATAACCCTTCTCTTTTACACTAACCTTAAGTATTGCTTATCTGTCCAAATCATGAACCAAAGCACATTCCAGAGTTCATGTATCAATTCCCAAGGAAGTGGCCAGTTTCCTTGAGAATGTTCACAGCCTCCCTGGAATGTTTCTAATACTTATCTTGTTGTTTTCTTGCCCCAGAACAAAGAATTGTAAGTTCTTGCTTTAGCCCATAGGGCTACTGCCCAGTTTCTCTGTCTTTTTGCTGACTATATGCTGACCAAGGAAATATTAGTTGCTGATTGTCAGAGTTTAAAGTTTGAACAATAATCACTAATGTTTTTCCCAATACATTGGTGGTAGAGAAAGATGTCAGAGATTTGCAACTTGATGGGGATTTGATGCATTTTTGTTGGCTTTGAGAGGGCAGGCTTTGGTTCACATGCCAAGGAAGGCAGATGACCTTCAGATGCTTAGAGCAGCCCTCAACTGACAGCCAGCAAAAAAAAATGGGACTTCAATTCTGCAACAACAAGGAACTTATTGCTTCAGTAGCTAGAATAAACTTGTAAGTGGATTTTTCCCCAGAGACTTCTGATAAGAGTCCATCAAGACTCACACCATCAAGGCCTTATGAGACCTCTAGGAAAGGACCCAGATGTGACTTTCCAGAATTATACCTGTGAAAAAACAAATGGGTGCTTTTGAAGGCTGCAGAATGTGTGGTAATTTTTTTCAATGGTAGAAGACAGATATGTATTTTGTTACCTAGATGGGGAGTGCTTCTATAAAAATACCTAAAAATATGGAAGTGGTTTGGGAATTGGGCAGTGAGCAGATGCTGGAAAATGATAGGAAAAGCCTAGATTTCCTTGAACAGACTTTTAGTTGAAATATATTCATTGAATTTGCTGCTGGTGAAGGCTCAGAGGGGAGTGAGGAGCTTTATAGAAAAGCACTGAATCAACTAAGAAAAAGCATAAATCACTGTGAAAAAAACTGATTGTGGAAATCTGGACTTGATGAATGCTGCTGGTGAGGGTTTAAGAGAAAATGAGGAACATGTTCTTGGAACCTAGAAGTAGAGAGATCCTTCATATGTACGGAAGAAGCTTAGCAAGATTGTGTCCTACAGTTAATATGGAAAGTAGAAATCAAGCAGGATTAAGATGGAAATTTAGTGAAGAATTCCATGCAAATGCTTGAAGGTGTGACCAGGTTTCTATTTGCTCCTTATAGTAAAATGGGAGATGAGAGAAAAATTGAGGGAAGGGATGTTTAAAAAGAGAGAGAGAACCAGAACTTGATGATATGGGAAAACCCCATTTCATGCAGATAGAAAGATATTATATAATTCAGAAATGGCTGCTAAAACTGTGTCAGAGAGAAAAGGCTCAGAGTGTGGCTGTAATACATTTTTTTTAAAGAAAGCAATATCAAGGTCAGCAAATTCAATTACAGAACAGTAAGCATATTTTTATGTAAATTCTCATTTAAAGTGGAGGGGCTTTAGAATGTTTAAGAACTATCTTAGCAGATTCCAAAAGTAGCTAACAGATGAGTTAAAATACATACATACATAAGTCTGTGAATTTGGCTATGACCTAATGGAATGAATCCCCATATAAAGTCTGAAAAATTCACAGGTTCTTGAGAATTTTAGACCAGGAGATATTGCCAGGTTGCACTGAAAGAGAAAGAGAAAGAGAAAGAGAAAGAGAAAGAGAAAGAGAAAGAGAAAGAGAAAGAGAAAGAGAAAGAGAAAGAGAAAGAGAAAGAGAAAGAGAAAGAGAAAGAAAGCTTTTTGAATTCCCAAATTACACCATCAGTAAGCAGGCCAATAACAATGCTACAAATTTGCTAACTTAAAGAAGGAGGTAGAAAGAAGTGTGTAACCAAGAGTCAGTTAGGTGTAAGCAATAGCTCAGAAGGTAGAGCTAAGACCAGAAAAAGAAGCTGGGACATGTCGAAGATTATTCACAGGCCTTGAAACAATATAGGAATTTTCAATTCTAAAAAAAATCACATATACAGAAAAAAATTAAAGTTTTTAGTAGCTTACAATTATTCAAGCAATTCTACTGAAAACAACCAGTTAGGAAATTTTTACTCAGGATGACAATATTTAAGATTTGATAATAATTTAAGCAACTATTTTGGTAGAGATTGATATGAAAGTTTGAAGGCAAATTAAGAAATATCTTTTGCCCAAATTAAGAATTGGGCAAATGTAACAATCAACTTTTTATTACTTTTAATTAAACTCTTTTGAGATAATTACAGATTAGCATGCAGTTTTAAGAAATTATAGAGATTCTATATACCATTTACTCAATCTCCCCATTAAAATATTTAAATAAGCCATGGTAAATTATTAAAACCAGAATTCTGGCAATGATATAGTTAAGATAGAGAATAATTCCAATGCCAAAAAGCTCCTTCATGCTTCTCTTAAATAATCTCATCCCTTCTCTAGCAGTTTGATATTATCTATGAATTCCAAAAATGGATATTGCATTATGTTTGTAAACTGGTCTGCTCCTCTGGGCATATTAGATTGTATTAGATTCAGATTTTTCACTTTTACTTGATTAAATTAAGACTGGGGTTTTGATTTGGCCATATAAGTTGGATATTGATTCCCCATCCCCTTCATGGGTGGGGACTCACAGAGAAAATGACATGGCAGAGGAGAGAGTGGGAACTTTGATCTTGAAACCTCAGGAATAAATACACAGAGAATCAGATATGTGAGGAAAGGGAGAAGGCTCCATTTGACATGGCAGAGGGCATGGGAAGAGAATGAGCCTAGTAGTTTAGTGCTGACCTTGGGAAGAGAACAGAGCAGATAATCCCAGAAAGAAACAAACCCCAGGGAGAGAGACAAGCCTTATGCTAACTTATATCTGAGCTCAGAGAGAAATGAGCCCCAGGAGAGAGACAAGACTTATCCCAGTTTACAGCTGAGATTGGAAGAAGCTGGGACCTTGGACCCTTAGAAGGAAAAGGAAGGCTGAACCCTCACAGAGACCAGCAGCCATTTTGCTGCAACATGTGGCAACACTCTATGGTGAGGGAACTAACTTACACTTTATGGCCTTGTTACTGGAAGACTTTACCCCAAATGAATACCCTTTATAAAAGCCAACAGATTTCTAGTACTTTGCATCAGCATCCCTTTAGCTGACAGGTACACTTTCTATCTCCAGCACCACCTTACCACTTGGAAACAACTAATATGTCCTCTGTTGCTATTATTTTGTGATATCAAGAATGTTAATTAAATGAGATCATACTGTATCCTAACTATTTTCATCAGACAAATTGTGGGTTTACAGAAAAATCATGCAAAACATTCAGGATTCCCATGAACCACTATATTAGTAACTCTCTACATTGCTGTGATACATATATTACTATAATGAGAACACATCTTTATAATTGTACTGTTAACTATAGTCTACAGTTTAATATAGGGTTCACTATTTGTGCTGTGTAGTTCCATGGATATTTTTAAATTCTAGTCTAGTACCAAATATACAAACTAACATATGTGCTTTTAACCACATTCAGGTTTATTTTCAGTTTTGTTAATAATGCTCAAAATTTTGTGATATCATCACCACTATTCCTTACCAAAATTTTCCACCATTCCAAATAGAAATTTTGTATATTTTTGGCCTTAAATCCCTGTTACTTTTCCCCACCTCATCCCATGGTTACCTATATTCTAGATTCTGACCCTTTGAATTTGTTTGTTCTATTTATTTCATATCAGTGGGACCATTCAATATTTGCCCTTCTGCATCCCATATATTTTATGCAAAAGGACCTTTTCAAGTGTAATTCAGATTGTTGAATGTATCAACACTCCAGTCATTTTCCATAGCTGAATCATATTCCATTGCATGCATATATCCCATTTTGTTTATCCATTCATCAGTTGATGAACACTTGGCTTGTTTCATTCTTTTGCTAATTGTGGATAATGCTGCTATGAACATAGGTGTACAAATACCTCTTCTATCCATGTCCCTGCTTTCAATTCTAAGGGGTATATACAGAGTAGGGGAATAGCCAGGCCATTGTATATTTTTATTCTTAGTTTTCTGAGTAACTGTCAAACTGTCTTCCACAGTAGGTGCACCATTTTATATTCCTATCAACAATGAATGAGTGTTCCTATTTCTCCACATACTTTTCAATGCTTGTTATTTTCTGCTTTGTTAATAGTAGCCATTCCAATGGTTGTGAAGTGGTATCTCTGTAGTTTTGATTTACAATTCCCTGATGACAAATGAGGTTGGACATCTTTTCATTGCAATTTGTATATCTTCTTTGGAGAAATATCTATTCAAATCATTTGCTCATTTTTAAATGGGTTGTTTTTCTTTACGTTGTTAGGTTGAAGGATTTCTTTATATATTCTGGGTATTAAACATTTCATGGATATGTAGTCTCCAAATATTTTCTCCCATTGTGTAGATTGCTATTTTACTTTCTTCATAAAGTCCTTTGAAGAGCAAAAGTTTTTAATGTTAATGAGGTATAATTTAACTCTTTTTAATTTTGCTGTTTTTGCTTTAGATATAAAATCTTAGAAGCCATTGCCTAACACAAAGTCCTGAAGATTCTTCATTTCTTTTTCTTCCAGGATATTAATCATTCTTGCTCTTATATTTAGGTCTTTGATCCATTTTGAATTGACTTTTGTATAAGATGTGAAGTAGGGGATCCTCCTATTTTTTTTTTCAAATGGAGTTCTAGTTTCCCTAGTAAAATTTGCTGAAGAGACTATTCATCCCCAATTGAGTGGTCTTTGCCTTTTTTTACAAAACTCAGTTGGCCATAGATGTGAGGATTGATTTCTGAGCTCTGAATTCAAGAACAATGGACTATATGTCCATCCTTATGCCAGAACCATCCTGTTTTGAATACTGTGGTTTTTAAAATAATGTTTCAGAATAGGAACTGTGAGTTCTCCAACTTCATTCTTTTTCAAGATGGCTTTAGAGAAACTCAGGGCCTCTTACCATTTCATATAAGTTTCATGAGTGACATTTCCATTTCTGCAAAAAAAGTTTTTTTTTAAATTTTGATTGGAATTGCATTGAATCTATAATTGGCTTTAGGTAGGATTGACATATTTACAAAATTTATTCTTCCAATCCATGAACACAGAATGGCTTTTCATTTATCTAGGTCATATTTGACTTTTCTTCACAATGCTTTATAGTTTTCTTTGTGGAAGCAATTTATATCTTTGGATAGATTTATTCCAACTCTTTGATTCTTTTATTTACTATTATTAATTGTATTTTGTTCTTGAATTCTTATTCCCATTGTTCATTGATTTTGTAAAGAAACACTGCTGACTTTTGCACGTTGACCTTGTACTCTGCCATTTAACCAAGGCCATCTTTTAGCTGTAAGAGCTTTCTTGTAGATTTTTCAGGAATTTCTCTCTATAGGATCATGTCATCTGTGAATAAGGAATGTTTAATTCTTCCTTTGCAATATTTCTTTTTCTTGCCTAATTGCTCTGGATTGATTTTCCAGTGTAATGTTGAATAACTATGGTAACAGTGGGCATCCTTGCCTTATTCCTGATCTTAGAGCCACCATTGAGAATGATGCTAGAGATGGGTTTTTCATAGATGCCCTTTATCATGTTGAGGAAGTTTACTGCTATTCCTAGTTTTCTAGAAGTTTTTGTCAAGGAGAGATGTATATTCTCCAAATGCATTTTCTGCACAAATTGAGATGATCATGTGTTTTTTCCATTATTCTGTTAGTATATTGCACTTAATTGATATTTTTATGTTGTCCCACCATATTAAGTGGGTTTAATCCCATTTGATCATGGTATATAATTCTTTGATTTGCAAGATTGTTTTGAAATAAGGATTTTATAAGATTCCATTTTAATTTGTCTCTTAGAATATCCATTATATTTCTTTAAATAATTTTCAGAGTTGCACTAGAGATTCCAACATATATTTTAATTAACATAAGACCACCTTCAAAAAACACTACCACTTTACATTTATTGAGGATACTCGACAACCGAGTATTCCAAAATCATCTCTCCCATTTCCTGTGATGTCATTTTATCAGCAATATGCTATATCCCATAATTAATTGCTATAATTACAAATTTAACTAACTAAATTCTGTAACAATTTAGAACAAAATAAAATAATTTATTTTACCTTAATTTATTCCTTCCCTTAATTCTTGCTGATCCAAGTTTCTGAACTCTATCATTGTTCTGCTCCATGAGGAACTTATTTTAACATCATTGAAGAGAAGGTTTTTTGTTATGATCTCCCTTAGGTTTTGTTTTTCTGAGAAAGCATTAAATTCTACTAAAGTTAAAAAGATGATGTCACTGGGTACAGAATTATAAGATGTTTTCTAAAACATTTTAAATATGTCATTCCCCTCTCTTCTTATTTGCCTTGTGTATTAGTCAGATTTCTCCAGATAGACAAAATTGATAAGCTATATTATATATTGATTTATGGAACCATGAATCCTGGCCACAAGAGACACGGCACTGTAGATTCGGTGCTAATTTAGAGCATATACACCATCCTGGAGAATATGGTCCCTTCCATGCAAGGTATTGCGATGCAATTGGTGATGTGGTTTTGTCTTCAAAAGACAATTCTACCATTCTTTCATCTCAGCTGCTTCAAGATGATGGGGAACATGGTAATGCCAGTGAATTTCATGAACTTGTGCAAATTACCATACTTAATTTGTTGTGCATTGGATTCCTTGATGAAAAGTTATGCTTTGGAGAATACCATTACAGTGGATAAAACATTCTGTATGTCCACAGATGGTACTTTTGGTTAAGTCTTACACACAGAGAGGAAAAATCCATACCTGGAATAATTATTATAGTAAAAATTAGATATTGTTCCTTCCATGATGGATGTGGACCTATGTAATCCCCCTACCACCAGGTGATAGGCTGATCACATTAGGGAATGGTGACAGGTTGGGGAATGAAAGTTGGTTTCTGCTGCTGCCAGATTGGACACTCTGCACTGACTATAGCTAGGTCAGCCTTGGTGAGTAGAAGTCCGTGATGCTGAGCCAATACATAACCTCTATCACTACTACCATGGCAATTTTGTTCATTAGCCCTTTTGGCAAAGATAGGAGTGGTTCAGGGAAGAGTCTGACTTACACACACAGAATGGGCTTTCCTGTCCACTTGATTATTAAAATCTTCCTTTGCTGGAATCAACCTCTGATGAGGATTCACATGTAGAAAAATGTCATCCTATATTATGTCTATTCAGAAATTACTATCCACATCTCTCTCTCTCAGGCATCTTTGTAATCAACTTTCCAATCATGGGAAAGTTTATGCTGTATATATGTTTATTCAATTTTTTTAAAAAAGCAACTAAAAAGAGAATGAGAATAAAATTCAATATATAATCCCAAGCTGGATCTAATAATGGCATAAATAATAGAGGCATAAAGGACATTATTGGGACATTTGAAAAAATGAGAGTGTAGAATGTAAAGCTTCATACAGTGTTAAAAATTGTGTAAACTTGATAATAGTACTTAAGATGGTTCCATAAGTGAATATCCTTGTTCTTTGTAAATGTACATAGAGCATGATGTAAATGAGATAGTCTCAAATGTTTAGAAAGTAAATAGATATACAGACAGGTAGATAAATAGATCATTGGAAAGATGGATTGATAGATAATAGATAGATAGAATGATGCAACAAATGTGACAAAATGTTAAATTTGGTGGGACTGGGTATCTGGGTGGGGTTTTGTTACAGTTCTCTAGATGGGTTTCTGTATTGTATTTGCGGTTGTAAGTCTGAAATTATTTCAAAATAAAAGTTTAAGGAAATTTTCCAAAAAAGGAGTATATATCTCACTGCTTTTTAACCAAAATTACCATTTTTGAAATAATTTTCCTGTTCATATAGGAAAATTGATAAGGAATTTCACATTACTTTCACTAAATTTAATTTTTCCATTTTAATATTCCATGTGTATGATTTAGTTTGTAAATGTTCAGTCCAATCTCTTTGCCCATTTTCCCTTTGTAAATTAGTTTTTTGCACCTTATAATTCCATATGAGGTATTTATGTTTTAACATACAAAATTTACATTATATTTTGTGGAATATTATTCCTTTGTAGTTTGTCAAGTTTTGTATATGTTGCACATTAATACTCGAATGTACATTAATTGTAAATATCCAAAAATATCTTTCTAAAATTCCTTCTTCATGTAAGTTAAATATCTGCCTCCAGGTCAGTTTTACTCTAACTCCGTTCTTTGGAATTCTATAAATATGTGGATAATTCACACAAAACTCAAGTTAGTAAAAATTTAGATATAACCCAAAAACCTGAACCCCTTCATGTTTGTATTATACTCTATGTTACTTCCTAACCTAAATTCTCTCATCTATACCTTGAGGATCAGGGACATAAAGAGAGCCCTAGACAAAATACTGAGTGATAAAATGTCACCAAAGACATAAATATTATTCTGCTTATAAAATATATAACACATACACTAAATATAGGCAAATGGAATAATTGCTTGAGAATTAGATATCAGTACCATATTGGAAGATATCTTCTCTCACAGCTTCACCAGACTCTCTATTCTGCAATGAATTTAGATCTGATGAGTTCCATATATTTTTCTTGTAAGGTCTTGGAGTGTTTAGAGAAATAGAATGCAATGAATGTACTCCTTCAAAATTTTATGTGAACAATGTATTTTTTAAAAATTCTATTAGTCATCTTAAAAAATTCTAAAAAGAAACAGGTGAAATTAACCTTTATTAATATATACATATTAAAAAATATGGACAAAATATTACATCAACACATAATCAGACTAAAATATTTATTAGATATTTTATTATACTGCATCTTTGAAATCTATTGTATATTTGACATTTATGTAAGCTCTTAATTGGGACTATTCACATTTCAATTGCTCAGTGGACACATTAGTTCTGTGATTGAAACATAATGCCAGACCTTAGCCATGGGCTTAGCTCTGAGTTAGAATTCATTAAATAAATTTTTATTATATTTTATTATATTTAATTTTATAGGAATATAAGCACTAATTTCTGCTTTGTTATAATGACCAATAATGATATGTATTTTGTGCATGTGGTTGTGGAATCTATTTGTAATTATCAGCCCATGGTTTAAAAAAAAGCCATTTTGACCAAACAAAAAGCCTAAACTGAAAGACATCTTGTCTTCTCAGAAATAATTTCTGAAGTATCAGAGGATATCTACAGATGTCCTCAGACCTATTCTAAATTTATGAGAAGTTTCAAATTTTACTGATATCTTGTCTTCATGTTCATATAAAGGCATTATATGCACTTGTATTCAGTAAGAAGATGCCAATTTATATAATGCTGCCATAGGAAGCATAAAACAGCTACAGTGAATGCAGAGCTCTCCATAAGAAGCAATAAAAAGTTCTTGAAATAAAACAACTATCTTTTAATTCAATCCTGCTAAAGCTTTATAATTCTTTAATCTAAGAAAAAATGTCCACATTTCCTTAAAGTGAAACAATGAATATTCTTTTCTGTATTTTACTACTAATTACTGAACTTCACTCAGATGCTCTCTTTAAATAACACTTTTACTCTCCTGCTGTTTTCAGACACTAATCATATATAATAGTATTGTTAATTTTCATTAAAATAGAACAAAAATCATCCTGTATGCTTTAGTATACAACCTAAATAACCTAGTTAATATCAATATACTTGGTATATTTAACAATAAACTCAACCTAGTTTTGGGGGAAATATAACCCTCTATCATAGTGTTTTCCTTATTAATTTTAATAACTTTTATTCATTATTAAACACACTAATTTTAATATATTAACAATTATAATTATTTCCTAAAGTCTTAGCATTTTTCTTTTTGAATATGATATTAATCCATGAAGCTAACATTGCTCTAAATTTTTTTGTCCAATTATATCCATCTTTCAATCAATTATTTTATTTTCATGATTCCCACAAACTTCTTTATCTCTGCTTTTACATTTATTCTACCTTTCTACATTTCTAAACTTATGGAGTTTTAATATTCTTGTGAAACTGTGATGGTTACCTCTGTTATTGGACCATGCAAACTCTTGTAAGGGGCTTACTATTAAAAAGTAATTTTATTCTTTATGAGAAAATGTTTTGCATTCAGGTAATATAGGGTAAAGCTGACATGATTTGAGTTGTTAGAAATAAGAACAGTGATATCATTTGATTCATAAGAATAAATTGCCTTTTTTGAGACATTAGAGAAAAGAAAACCAAATAAGTGCATGATTTTGCTTCTTCCAACCCCAAAATTCTGTGGAGATTAAGAAACAGCATGCTAATTCAGGAACATGAAGGAGAAATCCAGTGTCTTGTGACTCCATTTCTCTATTAGATGGTTAATAGTACAGAATAACTTGTTTTGGATGAGATAAGAGGAAGCATGAGCTGCTGTACTATGTTAAAGGAAGAAAAGGATATAAGCATTGTTCTAGTACAAAGAAAGAACTCAAAATAGTGACACATAAGATAGGAAAGTGGCCAAGAATATTTAAGGACCTGATTAATATTTTTGGTAGCTTTGTAATTGTAGCAGTTTGACATTGTTTATGAATTCCAAAAATAGATATTAGATTGTGACTGCAAACTGGTCTGTTCCTCTAGGCATATTCCATTGTATTAGATTCAGAGGTTTCACTTCTACTTTATTAAATCAAGTTTAGGGCTTTTATTTGACCTGTCATCAGGTACTTCTGGACTACAAGGGACATCGATAGGTGAGATAGAATGGAAAAAAGCTTTAAGAGGAAAACCATGGAAGCTGAGATCTGGAATTAACATATCTTCTTGGGCCAGGAGAGGAAACCCACCCATGTGTACAGAGAGTGAATTTGCCCCAGCAGTTGAAGAGGGTGGATGTTCCAGGTCTATGTTCAGGCATAGTTTTGCTACAGTGGGATTGAGCATATTCCTCAAGCACTGAAGAGAGTAAGGTTGACATCCCATAGACCTGAGAGAGGTCAGCCTGTTCCTCATAGATGAGAGAAGGCCACATGGCCAACTTATTGCTCTGAGAGGGTTTGGCCTGTAGGCCAAAGATTATGGAGCATGTTGTCTCTTCCTCCCTGTATTAAAGGGGTTGAGACTCTACCCCAAAGTTTGGATAAAGTGCAGCAATTACCCCAATGTTTTTGGAGGTTGAGGTCTGGAGCTCAGTCATCACCGAGGTGTTTGATGAGGGTGGAACTAAGAAAATGGCCAATGAGCAAGCCTATGGAAAGGGTGGGGCCCCATGAAGCTCCAGAATGAATAAGCCATCATCTTGAGACTGACTTTCAGACTTTGAAATCTAATGAAGTATTCCCTGCAGGTTTTTGGGAAATGTTCTGACCTGTGACTCCTGATTCCCTATGAATTTCTCCTTATGGGAATGCAAATGTTTATCCTTTGTCTGTCCCTTTGTGTTTTTGAAGGAGGTAGATTGTTTTGTAAGTTTCAGAGGACCACAGCCAGGCAGGACTTTGCCCCAAGAACAACTGTATTTCTATAAACTGATTGTGATATGATTTTGTAATTAGCATTGCTGCTGAAATAAGGTTTTCTCAATATATAATGTCTTTTTGGAATTCAGAGTATGGTGTGTAGCTGTTTGATATTGTTTATAAATTCCAAAAATAGATATTGGATCATGTTTGTAAACTGGTCTGTTCCTCTGGGCATATTAGATTGTATTAGATTCAGAGGTTTCACCTTTATTAAATCATGATTAGGCTTTTATTTTACTATGTCCTTAGGGCATGCAGGGCTGAGTCCCCACCCTCTTGGTTGGGATAAAAGAGACTCTCACATGGAAGTAAATACAGAGTGAAGTAGACTCAGAGCATTTAGTCTTTGACACTGGAGCCCTGGAGACAGATGAGCTATTCCCCTGACAGTTTACAGTTGGCCTTGTGGAGAGAGCAGAGCAGCTGAGCCCAGAGGGAAATGAGCCATAGGGAGAGAGATGAGCCCTCCAGCCTACAACTGTGATTGGAAGAAGCTGAGACCACAGAGCCTTAATGAGAAAGAAGGAAGGCTGAACCCTCATAGATATTGACAGCTGTTTTGCTTTAACATGTGGTCATTGACTGTGGGTGAGAACAACTAGGTGCCATTATCTGGCCTAGTTGAGAAATGAACCTAATCATCACAACATCTTTGGATGATGCCAACCACCCACAGACAGCTGACATTGTGAAGAATTTTAATGGACTCCTAAAAAAGGAGCTTTGGTGTCTACACCTTGACAACTCTCTTACTGGATGGATTGACTGCCTTACCTGGGCCCTCTGGAAGCTGAACTCAGCATTTCCCTGGAAGGGGAAAATGGCCTTATCCTGTTTCACAGCAACAGAAAGAGGGTGAAGGTGGAGGAATGACCCAGGCTCTTTTGCATAGTTACCCTTACACTCATCAAAATGAGAATTCCTTCTGAAAGGGAAACCAAGACATACCACCTGGGACTGTTCTTCTCAATCACTACCACTGAATTATCCTGCTTTTAACCCCATTACAACCTCCACATGATTCCCAGAATGGTAGGAGGTGTAGAGGTGGGATGACAGAAGTGAGCCTAGAAATGCTTAATACTCAAGGGATGAACTCACAGAGTCTGATGCACACATCCCAGAAATTAATGGGTGATGTCTACCCCTGGTTGAGTGGGCCAACAACCCCCTTGTGAACATCATGGAATACATTTGAGGAATCCTGAGAACCTTCATCTATAAGGAAAGGGAGATGTTGGGCCAAAATATATGGGCAATGCACTCAGATCAGGGGGAAAGAGGTGAGATCTCAGGGTAAGGGACAGACAGATTGGGTAGCCTTAGAATGTAAAGATTAGTTACTGAAAAGAGTCTCCCATGTGAAGTGGTTGCATGATCACCATATCAGGATTTGTTCATCCTCCCTGCTCCTGTTTTATACAGATTTGGCCTGACAGCAACCTGGAAGGAAAACACCTTTTCCAATTGATGTGTGGCCATCATTGCTGCAGGGAAACTGACCAACTGCTAAAGCTACCATCTGACTCCTTGCTCCAGTTCTTTGTCATAAGACCCCTTGTCTTGCCTGTGAATGACTACACCAACATTCCAAAATCACATTGCTTTAGACTTCCTCCTAGCCCAACAAGGAGCCATAAGGGCTATTGCTAACACCTTCAGCATATGTTCATTAATATCTCAGGGGAGACAGAACTGGTGACTAAAATCCAACAGCATGCCCACTGGCTGCAAGGGTTGGTGGGCAAGGATGCAACCATTACTCCAGACAGGCCTGATTACCCTAGTTAGAGTAATGAAATGCATTAGCAAAGCCCTGCTAATGTGCTGCAGCTGCTGGTGTTCCTAAGCTTTTACTCTAAACATTATTAAGACTCATGGCTTCTAGGCCTGATCCACCTCCACCCTTGTCTCCTCCTCTTTGTTCAAGGTGAGAGGTGGGCTTATGTTTTGAAAGTTAATGTGGAGGAGTAGGCTAAATGAGAGGCTGAGGGGTGGACTGCAGGGGAAGTCATGGACATTCCATGTGACCTTCCTCCAGTCCTTTCTTACCCTTTCCTTTGGTGTGCAGGTATCAATATGATTCCATTCTACAGCCTGCAGTTGTTATGAGGTTTAATGAATAGGCCTAACTGTAACTTGAATCAAAAAACAAAACCAGGAATAACCACTCCCAGCTGATTTTCAAGATAGGAACTCTCAGAAGCAGGACCCTCTACCCATGGACTGCACAAATACTCAGCCCTTTGTCCCTCCTCTCTGACATGAAGGCAAAGTGGGGCAGGCAGAGCTGTAAGCTACTAACTCTGATGCCAGAATTTGGCCTCCCTGTAGGACTGGCCACAATGGGATAGCTCCACTAGCTCTTCTGGACTATTTATGTGGTGTAAGTAATAAAGCAGTCATTTGGTGAGAATCTTTTTTGGACCTGAGCCATGTTTCTATGATGCAACATACAGCAATTCACTCCACAGGAACTGTATTATTCAGGGTTCTCTAGGGAAACAGAACTAACAGGATATATATATATATATATATA